>PVIA01000240.1:223999-432144 GCA_004024845.1 Tonatia bakeri | reverse complement strand
GGATGGACCCCAGATGATGGTGGGTGGACTACCGGTGCTGGGGGATGGACCCCGGGAGCTGGGGGGTGGACCCCAGATGTTGGAGGGTGAACCACTGGTGCTGGCGGGTGGACGCCAGGAGCTGGGGGGGGCAGCTGGGGAGGGCCCGGGGGCCCTGAGGGCGCAGGCCCACTGGGCGGCATGGGGGGCAGAGGCAGGCCTCCTGGTGGAGGTGGAGGCAAAGACTCAGGCAGTGGTGGTCGTGGAGGCAAACCATTCATCAGTGGGGGCGGCGGTCTTTTCACCCCAGGAGGCCCAGCAGGCAGGCTTGGTGGGGCAGGAGGCTTTTCCATCTTAAAGTGGAACTGAAGGAAGAACTGGAAAGAAACAGAAAATCTGAGTGGAGCTCCTTGGAGCTTTAGGTGGAGAGACAGGGCAGCCAACAAAAGGCCCTGGAATGGCCCAGGCCTAGAGTGACTTACCTGCTTGGTTTCCCGGTTCCAGTGAGTCCAAAACTTGCCCTCGGCTTTGTCAATCTCCCTGCTTGGCACCTGTGAAGGGGAGAGGGAGGGAACAAAGATGGGCTTTAGGGACCCTCAGGGCCCAGGTTCAGGCAGGGACTGTCCCTCAGTGTTAAGAGCAGGCCCAGTAGGGGAGGACTTCGTGAGGGAACAGGGCTTGGTGTGGGGGCACCACACATGGCTTACAACACTCCTAGGATGGGCTGTGCAAGCTACCTTGAAGGCAATGGTCTCATAGGGCTCGGCAGCCATCAGCAGGTACTGCCAGCGGCGGTCTGGGGGCTCAATCCTCTGCTCATAGGCAGACATGAAGCGGTGGCGTGGCATGATGCCATCAGCAATCTCAGGATAGTCGATCTGGGGGGACACAGCTAAGTGGCAACACTGCTTTCTAGGAGTCCCTCCCGTCATGACTGGGCCCTGGACCTCATCTCACCTGGAAGAGGAGGCTCTGCTGGCCCATCTCTGTGTCTCTCTGCTTGGTCACTGCAACACAGGAGGGTGTCAGATCCAGGTCAGCTCGTCACCCTCCCAAACCTCAGGACCCCAGGGAGGCCACCTGGCTGTAGGGCACCACAGGCCTAGGAGGGCTTTGTGCTGTAGGTACCACCTGCCTGAGACCATACAGGTGGTGGCAGGAGAATGGCTCTGTGTTACCCTAACCCGGGGCCTGGGACAGCACTGAACAGGAACTGACAAGAGGAGGCAACAGGTGTGGGGGGCAAGCGAGGCCTACACCCCTGCCTCGAGGAGAGGGCGCCCTCCGCATTAGAGCCCTGTGGCTTCCATGCTGTCCTCTGCACAGCTCCCAGGCACATCAACCCCCCACACACCTTCCAATTTCTCCCTCTGCACTCATGACAGAGATGGACGGCCAATCACAGCCAAAAGTCCTTTGGTGGCCCCATGTGCCACTGCAGCCCTGATTCACAAGTAGGCCTGCCCAAGGGCCTCTGCACACTATGTCCTATCTGCAATGCCAGTCACACACAGGACACCGCCACGTTTTGTTAGAACACAGTAACATGTAACTGGCTTTCTGAGCCAGGAAACGCAGAGCCCTCTTCCCCACTGACACACTCCTGTATTCTCCCACCCTGCTTTCTCTTCGGGTTAAGAGGAGCCAGGACCCAGTTCCAAGCTCACAGGAGAGGGGCATACCAGGTTTGCTGCCCTTCCCACACGTCACTCATCTTCATTAGGAATGCAAAGAATCATTAGCTCCCATGACACCCTGACAGGTGCACAGGGGACCCCGTGTCCACATGGTCATGTCTGAGAAAGTTCATATTGGGGAGGTGGCGCCCAGGTGGGGTGAGTGGTCCCTGAGAGCAGTGAGAGGTATGGGCAGGTGAAGACCAGTGTGCATCTGGCTCAGGGATGGTCTGGGGTCCTGGCGAAAAGGTTCACTCCTGCCTATGCCAGTTTTGGCCAGCCTACCTCCAGACAGACTTACCTTTGTAGCCTGGGCGGCCAATCTTCACAAACTTCTTCACTTCCACCTTGACCTTCTCTGGCGCCGGCTGGGCAGGGGCCTCCTTGGCCTCCTTGGCTGCTCGCCGGGCCCTGCAGGCAGGATGGACATAGCACTGCAGCCCCTTCTCTCACTTGTGTACGCATCTGCACGCACGTGCACACACGCGCGCGCGCGCGCACGCGCACGCACACACACACACACACAGCCAAGGCCACAGCCCAGGTGCTAGGAGTCATCCTGCCCCCGCATTGACCTTGGAGAGCCTCTGCTAAGTGAGGGAGTTGGGGAGTAGGGTCAGATGAGGGGCCCAGGGTTGAATGGAAATGGATGGGACAGGCACAGGCACGTTTCTCTTTTTGTTATATTTCCCCCACACCGTCCCTTACCAGGGAGCCCTCCGAGAACTCCCACCGCTCTCTACCCTCAGAATCCTCACTCTTCCCAGGCGAGGAGCATGTCCTGTTCCTCCCCTCACACCTAGACAGCCACACTCACTCACCCACCCACCACGCTGGGCAGGGCTCAATGCCCTGACCCCAGGCTGGGCTGGCCCCAGACCACCTCTGCATCATCATCTGGCACAGCTCACAGAGGTGTCAGAGAAGTGCCAGCTCCTGACCCGGGACCTGAGGGTTTGAGCTGAGTGTGGGGGTGACATACTCACAAGTTGGTCTGGTGCTTTTTCCCCTGGGTGTGTGCGAGGTAGCTCCCCTAGAGAGGGAAGGGACACAGTCTGAGACAAAGTGAGCAGGATGGGGACTGGATGCCCCTCGACCAGACCTGCTCTCCTTCCTTCCTGCTGGGAGCAGGACCCACGTCCAGAGTGCAGCAGGGAGAGGCCCTGACATGCAGACTGTTCAAGGGCGCACCGTCTGTGGCTGTGTGTGCGACACCACGGGGAAAGGACGAACAGGGCCTGTTCGGTGCTGCACGGTGAGCCCGATGTGAGCACCAGTCAGGAACAATCTCGAGTCGTTAAAAGGAATGAACTGGAGCCACACCACTGGCCCTCAAAACCCAACGTCAACTGCTCTGGGGCGTGCCCCATGCTCACAGATGTGTATCTGTACAACAATGGCATTAAAGAAAAACGGACAAGCAGCAAATCCACAGCACTGGTGGCCTCCGGTGGGGCTGGGCATGCAGGATGAAGGCTGGGGACAGAGGGGACTCGGCCTTCATTTGGAGTGACCTCCTAGAAAGATGCATTCAAAGTCGCACTCAGTGAAGAAGTTCAGGAGTGAGTGGCAGGCCCCTGTCAGAACACCTTCGCCCTTGGCCATGTTCTGAATGACACGTCAGATTAACAAGACAAGATCCTGGAGGACAGGTAGGAGCAGCGCATCTTGCCGGAAAGGTTGTCCGTAGGGACAGGGAGGGGACGCGTGAAGAGCAGACACTGAGGACTCACCTCATTGTTGTGAAGCGTCAGGCACAGCTTGCATTCATATGAGCCCAGATGGTTCTTCATAAAATAAGGGTCCTGGGAAAGAGGCAGTCCATTAGAACAAGGAAGATGGAACCATGTGGCCCTGCTTGATGGGAACAGTGCTTGAGAAGCAGGGCTGCCTCCTGGCTGTTGAGGGGTGGCTGCTCTCCTCTGGGGCAGGGGTTCTGGGACCGAGGATTAGAAGAGGCCTGGGGCTAGCTCAGTAGGAGACTGTTAGGGCAGTGCTTCGGGACCACCTGGCTCCACTCGGCAGAGGTAAGGTCTGACTTTGTACCTGTAACGGCTCCTGGGGTGGGGGGGTGACACTGCTGGTCCCTGGACCACATTCGGGGCAACAGGGGCTCTGGGGAGTCCCTGGCCCTACACTGGTAGCAGTTTGGATCTGGAAGGACTCAGGGCCCAACGAGCACTGCTGGTCACCCATCTCCCGGGCCAGGCAGGGATCTGGCCACAAACCCCACCAGCCTTCCAAGTATCGTAGCACCAGGCAGAGTACCAGAAAGTGGGTTATGGGAAAGGCCATGAAGACCCATGTTTCCACAAGTCCCATGCACGGGACAGGTGACTGCATACACTGGGGCATCAGGGCAGCACTGCTGGCCACAGGCACAGAGCAGACTCGTGGGGTTCAAATCTTGACCACCCAGGAACTGTCATCTTTGACAATGACCCCCCCCCACAACTGTTTCTTCACCTGGATAATGGGGACAGTAACCAGTATCAGAAGAACCAGTATCACAAGTGAGGCCTGAGGAGTTTTGGGGGTGCCAGGCACATGCAAGGGCCCCACACACCTCAAGGGGTTTCAAAGTCTACGGTGAACCACACATGACTGCTTGGCTCTCATCCGGGCCATTCTGCCTCAGGGGCCACTGGGAGAAATCTGGGGACATCTGTGGTCATAATTGGGGGTACTCCTGGCATCGGGGGACAGGGATGCTGCTCGACACTCCACAGTGCCCAGGATGGCCCCCGCAGACTGTTGCTGACCAATGTCGGCAATGCCCAAGGGGAGAACTGGTCTACTAATAGCCCTGTGTGGCTGTGGCTGAACTGAAACGTGGCCCTTCTCTGCCTATGGCTGGAATGATATCAATTCACGTGATACCATCATGGCCCTCCCCACTGGAGATTGCCCATGCTGCTAGTAGATTAAACAAACAAAAACAAAATGTCTTACACAGTACAAAAGCCAAAACACCTTCAAAGGTAGGGTCACTAACAGCAGACAGTCTTGGGTAAGCAGTGGAGACCTGCTGCTCTAGGTCAGGCTTCCCTGTTTACAGATGAGGAGAAGCCTGAGGCCCAGAGAGCCAGGCAGCACTCCAGAGCACAGGTGCAAGCATCTGGAACGTGGCTCCAGGGTGAGAGGTACGCTGTGGGGGACCCTTCCTGGCCCCACCTCACCTTGTTGATGTCGATGGTCTCAAGGGCCAACTGCCGGAGGCGCTCCCTGCGGTCACGGTTGCTCTCCGAAGAGGAGGCCACGCCCCCACTCCCAGTCTTGCCCCCTGGACGATGCTGGAAGTCCATGGTGAGGGCCTCGGGGCTCTATCAGACTGGGGAGAAACCTGCTGGCAGCCAAGGAAGAGGCAGTGAGCCTAGAAAGTGGCAGCTGTCACTGGGACTCCCCTGGGCCTGGGGTATTCAAGTCTGGGAGAAGGTGTAGGCAAGGGAGAAGACCACACGCTCACCCTCCTTTCTCACCCTCACTTCTGCCATCCCACGCCCATTCCCAAGCCTCGTCTAAAAACCCCCAAGAGACCAATCTCCGTTCTTCCTGGGAATGGAACAAGCCCAGTTCCTTCCGAAATGGCCAGAATAAGGCCCTAAATTGCTAGTGGCCAGCTGGTGCTAAGAAAAGTACCTGCTGTGAGAAACCTGAATGGCTCAGGAAAATCCAAACCCAAGCAAATACCTGTATTTTGCTGTGTACAATGTGCACTGTTTTGCCCAAATTTTTGAGGGAAAAATAAGGATATGCATTATACATGGGTAGTACTAATTCCATATCTGTGTAAATGTTTTTAATTCTTTTACTTATGCTTATGCATTACAAGTGTAACTCTAGAAAGCAATAACAGCCATGTACAAAACAATACCCTGGCATACAATAATTGGTTTTGTTATCGAATATACATAAATAAAAAATTGAGGTAAAACATTAAAATGGAAGATTTTTTCCCTGAAAGGGCAAAAAACATGGGTGTGCATTATACACAGCAAAATAGGATACTTAATTGCTCACCAAATTAAGAGTGAAAATAAGTTAACTATCAGAAACCAAGCTGCTGGTTACTCATAGCTTACGTCATCCCTCCCCTGGCAGAACCCCACTCTGAACAACACCCTGTGAGTAAGGTCCCTGCCCTGGTACCCTCAGCTCCCCCGGGGAAATCAGTTTTAGATTCAGAAGAACCAGAATGAGGGGCCTCTCAGGTGAGAGACGCAGGCACAAGAGAGGCTGTGGGTAAGGGCCAGGTTGGAGAGAGGGGAGAGTCCACCAAAACCTGCCTACTGACCCAGCCAGGAGGCCCCCAGACTAGGGGAACTTCAGGAGACATTTCTGGGGAAAGAACACCAGGGAAAAGTATTCTCAGACACTAAGAGTTGAAGGATCCTCCATGCCCCGAAGAAAACACCAGCTCCTTGCCAGGCCCACTGAGCAGTGAGACCCACTTGTTCAGTGAGACCACTGAACAAGGCGAGAAGCATGGCCCTCACACAAAGAGCTGGTAATTTCACATAATAGACAAAAAAGTCCCAATGCACCCAAGGAGAAAGAAAGCCAATGGAAACCTCAACAGAAGATAACAGCCTCCTTAACTATCAGAAAAGGTATTATACCATAAAACTAGAATAGGAGCCCTGACTGGTGTGGCTCAGTTGGTTGGGCGTTGTCCCACAAAGCAAAAAATGTCCCAGGCTCGATTGTATGGAAACCTGCTTGGGTTGTGGGTTCAGTCCCCAGTCAAGGCGCATGTGAGAGGCAACAGACTTGATGTTTCTCTCCCACCCTTCCCTTCTCTCTGATGAATTAATTATGTTAAAAATAAGTACATAAAAATATATTTTTTTAAACAAAACTAGAACAGTATGCCAAAGGGCAGTCTGGCAAATGTACCCTTGGAAAGTAGAGACAGGATGATCCAGACAACTGAATACAAATGCTTAGAGGTAAGAGTCGAAGAAATCTGCCTTGGCCAGGTATTCAGTTGGTAGAGCACTGTTCCCATATGCCAAGGTCATGGTTTCAGTCACTGGTCAGGGCACATACAACAATCAACCAATTAATGCATCAATAAGTGGAACAACAAAACAATGTTTCCCTCCCTTTAAAAGGATTTTATTTATTGATTTATTTTTAGAGACAGGGGAAGGGAGGGAGAAAGAAAGGGAGAGAAACATCGATTGGTTGCCTCTCATGCACCCCCAACAAGGGCCTGGCCAGGTATGTGCCCTGGCCAGGAATCAAACTGTCAACCTTTTGGTTTGCAGGATGACACCCAACCCACTGAACTATACCAGTCAAGGCTCTCACTCTCTTTAAAAAATCAGTCAAGAGCCCTGGCTGGTGTGGCTCAGTGGATTGAGTGCCAGCCTGCAAACTAAGGGGTAGCTGGATGGACTCCCAGTCCGGACACATGCCTGGGTTGCCGGCCAGGTTTCCAGTACAGGGCATGTGAGAGACAACCACAAACTGATGTTTCTCTCCTCTTTCTCCCCCCCCCCCCGCCCTTTCTCTCTAAAAATAAATAAATAAAATCTTGTTGGGGACTGCCCTGCCTGGTCTCAGGAAGCTGTGATCCCCTGTGACTTAGGCTGAGTGAGAGACCTCCGGACCAGGAGCCACTAAGGAGACAAAAACTTATTCCCCTGGCATGAACGCTACCTGTTCTGTGCTTGGCCTTTAATGTTAGATCAGTTAACCAATGATGGGTAACAATTCTCTAAGATGGAGAATGGACCTAAGACAGGTGCTGACTACATAAAGGCCTCTGGAATAAGACTCACAAGGCTGTGGAAAGGAAGGGGTGATCGACATCAACCCCTGCCCCCTCTAAGCCTGAGTCTTTGTACTTAGATGTGAGAAATCCAAGTCTCCTGGCTGCCTCTGTCTCCAGCCCTTCTCAGGGCTAAACAAATAGCCACAGGGGCAGCTCAGACCTAAGACGGTGGACCCCCTGGGTTATCAGGCCTGGCACATGGAATATGCAAGATCCTGTGAGATCTGTTTGCTGGAGGATGTTATTAACTTGGAATTTAAAGGCACAGACAGGAAACCAAAACTAGCCCTTTGAGCCATGTAGTCCTTTCATATGATAAAACTCCAATCTCTGCCCAGAATCACAGCAGGAATTCTGTTAGCATCTTTGTAAGTTACTTGTTCCCTTTGATCCTTTCCGCCAGACTGTGAATCCACAAACCGAGTCTGCTTTCTCAATAAAAACCCACTGGGGTAAAGGAATAGCACGCTCCCCACCAGAGGGGGTGGCCATGTTCTCTATGTCCCCACAGAATTAAGCTAGATTCTGTGTATTACGTGTGTTTAATGAACATCCGCAGCCGAGATGAATACTGCAGGATGGCCAGGACAGTATTCTCTCACACAATCTTTTTTTTTTTTTTTAAAGCCATCAATAAAACCATTTTTTTTGTATCTCAAAGAGTCCTGGCTATTCAGTGGATTGACTACTGGCCTGAGAACCTTAAAGTTGCTGGTTTGATTCCCGGTCAGGGCATATGCCTGGGTTACAGGCCAGGTCCCCAGTTGGGGATGTCTGAGAGGCAACCAATCAATGTATCTCTCTCCCTCTCTCTCTCTAAAAATAAATAAACTGAGCCCTGGCTGGTGTGACTCAGTGGACTGAGTACTGGCTTGAAAACCAAAGGGCCACCGGTTTGATTCCCAGTCAGTGCACATGCCTGGGTTGTGGGCCAGGTCCCCGGTGGGGAGTGTGTGAGAGGCAACCACACATTGATGATTCCCTCTCCCCCTCCCTTCCCCTCTCTCTAAAGATAAATAAATAAAATCTTAAAAAATAATAAATCTAAAAAGATCTTTAAAGTAAATAAAAGTCAGAGCAATCTCTTATAAAAGAGAACAAAATATAAACAAGTACAAGCAGAGCAAGAACCTATTTGAAATTCCAGAGTGAGAACAGAAAACAGAGATAAACATTACCAAAAAATAGGAAATGTCCCAGGACTGAAAGGATCTAACTCGTCCTACAGAAACAAAAAGACCTTCCATAAATGGCTCATAAAACTTTACACCATTGAGGAAAACCTTGTTTCTATTACACATTAAAAAGGAAAAGGTCAGAAAGCAGAACGGGGCCAGACCTTTCAGAACAGCACTGAACCGGTAAGAGAAGCAACACGCTCACATCTCAATGTAGACTTTCAACCCCGAATTTTAATTTTATACCCAAACTGTGAGGGTAAACAGAGCCATTTTCAAATAACCAAGGACTCAAAATCAATCACACAATCTTGATCAATCAATTTCTTTGAAAACCACCAGGATATGAGCTTATAGAAGGAAGAGGAGGATATCATTAGATTGAAAACAGAAGCCAGCCCTGGCTGGTGCAACTCACTAGAATGAGTGCTGGCCTGCCAACCACAGCGTTGCAGGTTCGATTCCCAGTCAGGGCAAATATCTGGATTGCAGGCCAGGTCCCCCGTAGAGGGCGTACAAGAGGCAAACACACATTGATGTTTTCCTCTCTAAAAATAAATAAATAACCCCCCCTCCCAAAAAAAAACCACAGAAGCCAACTTAGGAGAGCACTAATATAAAGTTCTAGGACAACTGCTTTGCTGTAAGCAAGCAGAACAAAGCGGAGCAAGAGAATGCCAGCGTCTGGGAGAAATGTTTCCATGGGGGAAAGAAAATAAAGTACTGATTAGTTTAAACCTGTGGAAAAATATAACCCATTGCTGTGTGAGGTGCTAGAGCTTTGAGGAAAACATTAACATCTAGCAAAGAAAATGAGCTTTGAGGAGAAAAAGGACAGTACAGGAGAAGCAGCACAGATGAACATGCTACTTGCCTTAACAGGGAATCTTATTTTCAGTCTCAGAAAACAGAACTAATGATTTGATTAATGCTCACGAGAGAAGCACATCCACTGTGGAGGATGAAGTTGGAGTGGGTGGGTGGGAGGCAGAAATAAGACCTCATCAATCACAGCAGGAACTCAGCAAGTCGCGTCTAAAAGCGGCACATCCAGAAAGAGTCGCTATTTACAAAGAACCAGCTTTAATCATTGAGCAGAAGCGGTCTCTGGGACCAGGGAGGAGGGATGACTGACAGCTTTTTTGGGGGGGGGAGGGGCTTATCTTTTTATCGCCTTAAAATTGGCAAACAGATTATTAACGGTAGCTTCTCTCGTTCTGCGTTGCCAAAGGTATAGGAAAGAGCGGTCCAGGCATTAGAATGACCCATGGGTAAATCGTTTAATAACCTCTGGGCTTTGCTGGCGAAATGTGGCCAGCTAACGGGCTCTGGTGGCCTTCGGCGAGGTGCTGGGCTCTCTTTCCCCAGGACCGTAATTTTTATTCAGTTGGCCTGGAACCGGTAACTACTGTTGCTCTCATTCCGGATGTAGAAGCGGAGGCTCAGCGGAATCGTTATGACTTCCGGACCAGAGAGCCAGTCAACTAACGGACGCAAATTAGTGCTCACAGAGGTCCTCGGTTAACCGGAAGGCGCCATGTGAACTGCGACGCCGGCTCGATCTCAACGGGTCATTGAAAAGTTTCACGCGGGCTGGGGTGGACGCCGAGGACACAGGCCCGAATTCCTCAGTAGTGGGCGACGCAGCCGTCCGTCCTCAGCCCGCGCCGCAGACGCCCCTCGCCCATCTTTGCTTCCTTCCAGAGAACTCTCGGATCTGCGCTTGCCGCCCTCGCTTCTCTCCTTACCTGCAAACGTGGCCGCGGTTCCGTCGCCTTTTCAGCCTCCACCACCACTACAACTACGCCCCAGTGCGCATGCGCCGCGGGCCAAGGAAGCACTTCCGGAGGTAAACGGGGCGGGACCTCTCACGTGCGTATGTTCGGCCCACTCAGAGGCGGGAGCAAGACAATGGAGGCGCGAGAGAGGGGGCGCGACTGAAAAAATGCAGGCAGATGACGAAATACACATGTCCACCAGGCTCTCCAATCTGTCAGTCGGTTTAACGCGCCCGAGGACAGTGTTTGCGGGAAGGGAGGCTGCGACTCCCCTCCTCCGCCTGTTCTTGTCTATTTCAGTAAAGGGCGCTATCAGTCGTAGGGGCACTTTGTTTGCACCCCGGGTCCAACTTATTGCATGTAATGACCGTCGGTCTCGCCCGCTATCCCGTACGCCCCACGAACCCTTGCTCTACTCTGTCCCCGTGGCCCCTGGCCGGTGATTGACAGGATGAGGGGTCGGGGACCGCGCAGGCGCAATAGCTTCGGGAGCGCTTCCGGGAAAGCGGTGTGGAAATTTTTTGGTGTAAGTGGGGACGGTGGCCGGGAGGTTGCTGCCCGCCCTCCTCGTTCTGGGTCTGGGGCGCCATGCGCTACAACGAGAAGGAACTGCAGGCGTTGTCCCGGCAGCCGGCCGACTTGGCGGCCGAGCTAGGCATGCGGGGCCCCAAGAAGGGCAGCGGTGAGCCGGGCAAAGGTTGTGGGCTGGGGACTGGGTGGGTGGGGCTGCGGGTCCGAGGGGCATTGGCGGTCGCCGAGCCTGCGCGAGCCCGCCCTGTGTCCACAGTGGTGAAGCGGAGGCTGGTGAAGCTGGTGGTCAATTTCCTCTTCTACTTCCGGACCGATGAGGCCGAGGTAGGGCGGCTGGGAGGTGGTCCCGGGGCTGCGGTCGGGGGTGGGGGGGAGGGCTAGGGTCGCGGGGAGGCCCGCCCATTCGGCCCGTCTGCCTCCCAGCCCGTCGGAGCCCTGCTGCTGGAGCACTGCAGAGTCACCCATGAAGAGCCCACCGGCTTCTCCATCAGTGAGTGCGGGATTCGGGGACTAGACAGGTGACCCCAGCTCTCCTCTGCCCCTCCCCAGAAACAAAGTCCGCGGTCCCTGGCCGACTTGGGTTTCTTTCTTGTGGGGCAGGCTGTGCGCACCCGTCCCAGCCACTTCCTAACTGCCACCCCCAAGTCCACCAGGATTTTCACTCCAGGTTGGCGAGCACTGCCCTTTTGGGTTGTTTCCATTTGAGAGGGTCGAGTCTGCAGAGGAAGGCGGAGCGTCTGGTGTCCTGTAATGGTATTAACTCGGTGCCACACACTGCAGGGCTTCAACAGCAAAAATTTATTTCTCCTAGTGCTGGAGGGCAGAAGTTCGAGGTTGGACTGATTTCTTCTGAGGGAGAATCTGTGCTATGCTCTCCCAGTTTCTGGAGATCTTTGGCGATCTTTAGCGTTTCTCAGCTTGTAGAAGCATCTCCTTCATCTGTGCCTCCATAGTCTTGTGGCTTTTCTCCTGCTTGTCTGTGACCAAGTTTTCCCTTTTTTTAAGTACACCAATTCTATTGTATTAGGAATCCACCCCACTCCAGTGTGACCTTATCTTTACACTTGTAACTACCTGTGTCCATATAGGCCCTATTCTTAGGTTTCAGAAGCTAGGTTTGAACACACCCTTTTGGGGGATACAATTCAGTCCATAGCTAGTGAGAAGCAACAACCCTAAGCTGGGGCCGGAGTAGGGGACAGTTGTGGACAGTGGCAACAGGAAGCTGACACCTGTGGCCAGCGTGGATGGAGGTGAGAGTGAGCAGGGAGAAACTGGGGCCCCTTCCTCTGCAGGCTTCATGGAAGATCCAGAGAGGAAGTATCACTTTGAGTGCTACAGCGAGGAGCAGTGTCAGGAGTGGATGGGGGCTCTGCGTCGAGCCAGGTGGGATGTGGGGTGTGGGCTGGCCTGGGGGCCTGGGGCAGGGGCAGAGCCAGGCCCTATGAGCACAGACCACTTCCTTCCCCAGCTACGAGTTCATGCGCAGGAGCGTCATCTTCTATAGGAATGAAATCCAGAAGATGACTGGCAAGGTGTGTACAGGGCATGGGAAGTGGGGGGTTGCTCCTGGGCCAGGACTCATGCTACCCATCCACCATACAGGACCCCCTGGAACAGTTCGGCATATCGGAGGAGGCCCGGTTCCAGCTGAGTGGCTTGAAGGCATGAGTCTAGGGTTGGGCTTCGGCTCCTCAGCTTGACTCATTGGGGCCTGAAGGAGCCCTCCCCGCCCTCGCTGGGCCCTGGGTTTCCTAGCCAAACCTGGATTTTCAGAGTGAAGTGTTTTGGCTTAAAGACTTCAATAACCCAAGGCTCGTGAGGGCGGGCAGAGGCTGTGCCTTGGGACCTATCAGACTAGTCCAGCACCTCTCAGTGCCACATGCTGCTGCTAGGGGATGAGTGTCTACTCCCAGGAGCTGTGCCTGGCTTCTGGGGCTCGTCCATCTAGGGCCCAGTGGGTGCCTGAAGCCGGTGCAGCTCTCTTGCCCTGTGCGGGCTGAATGTATGAAGCTCGATAAAGCTGTGAAGGGTGCGGGGGCCGTGCCTCCTGGACTGCTGTGAATTCTGCTGAGGGCCAGGACCCAGCCAACACCTCTGGACAGAGCTGGAAGCTTCTGCTCTTGAGCTGGCTTGCTTGTTCTGTTCAAATAAAGGTACCTCTTTTCCACATGAGGTCAGTGGTGCAGTGAATGCAAAGAGGGCTGTATGTCCACCACAGGCTGGCAGAGCTGGTTCCTGAGGGAAGCGAGGCTCCTGGGGATCAGAGGTCCTCTCCATGCTGAGGTTTAAGTGCCCGGGAGGAAGAGGCTGGGCTGCCCAAGTTAAGGGGAGGAGACCCACAACCTAGAGCCCAGAAAGGCAAGAAGTGCTGGGAACCCTGCTCACAGGCCTTGAAGAATGAGGGTGGTGGTGAAGGATCCTCAGATGGCCCATGATCGCACCTCCAGTCACAGTCCTCCCCCTTAAGTGCAGGTGGGGGATCGTGGGAGGGGCTTGGTTTTAGTTCATCAGAAGGACTATTCTTGGGTGGGGGGGAGGTAGGTGCTTAGTCAGATATAATCCTTAAGAGGGGCTAGGCCTCCCAGAAGTGGGCACTCCCTGTCTGCCAGTCACAGCAGCTGCTTCAGGAGCAGGCTGGGCTTCTGCTGTGTATGACCATCCTCCCCAGGTGGGACCCTCAAGTCCCTAAGGTCTCAGCATGTGGTAACCAGGTACAAATGCCAGCAGACCAGGTTCAAGTGAAAACAAACATTTTATTACAGTCTAGAGATGGAAATCAGAGTGCAGTGGGGTTTCCTTAGAGAAAGAGGGTCAAGCCAGCAACCCAAAGGGATGGGCCACACCAGCGACCCCAACTGAAACATGGTCTACCAGAATGACAAAGCAGGGCCAGTCTGAGTAAACAGTCAAGGTCATTGACACACAAGACACAAGCCACACAAGCTGGCGTGGATGAACCATGTAAATGGGAATGACAGGGTGGTGGGGAAATGAAGTCTCCTGCGATGGCACGGATAAATAAAGGGGCAAGTGTGTCTTAAATAATCACAAGTCAGAAATGGAAGGGAAGGCTGGCTCCTCCTGACTGGGAGGATGTTCTGAATTAGATTTTCCTGAGCAAAGTGCCCTCACAGCCCTGGGCTTCTCTGAAGTCGCCCACAGTCAGAGCAGCACCGGGTCTCTGCCCAGAGACTAGAACTCGTCCCCCACGGTGGCAGTGGGGTCGTTCATTTGGCCTTCCCCACTGCAGCTGCCTTTGCTGCCAACAGCGGCCATTCGGTCTCAGTCAGGAGGGCTGGGGGATGGGCCCAGAAAGGAGACCACAGTGTTAACCAGCACAACCCAGCTCTGCTGTTGGGCAGACTTGGTTGTACAGGGAGCACAGACATGGCACATCAGTAGTAAGTCCTACACAGTGGTGCACAGTCACCATGAAGTGATGCAGTGTTGAGTAGAGGACTGTTGGTTCCAGACTGGGGACTTGCCACCTGCTGACTTTTCCTACTGTTAGCCCTGCAGCTTTTTAGAGATTCCTGCGTTCCCAACATGGAGAAGGGTGCTGCCCGGTGCTAGGGATGGGGTTGTGGGATACGGGGTGAGCACAGCACCTTCATGTGCCAAAAGCACAGACCTGGAGGTAAAGGAGCCAGGGCAGCAGTTACAGGACAGCCAGTTATGAAAACCTGTCCAAGCACCATCTTCAGCCTCAACTATTGTTCTGGGCCAGGCACCACCCCAGGGCAAGTGGGAGGCAGGGCTCTACCAGGACCCACCTGAGGAAATGAGGTCAACAGCCAAGCCTGCTTTGCACCCTTTTAGGCCTGTGTTCCACAAAATCACTGCCCACCCCACAAAGGCCAGCTCCAGCCCTGCCCCCAATCATCAGGAGGGGGAGGGGCCAGGTGAGGCCTGCCATAGCAACCCTCCCAGGCAGGCAGAGGGCCCCTGGCAACCACATCTGGAGGAATGGGCTGCGCTGGCCAGGGTGGGGAAAGCGGGAGCTTGAGGCTTTGAGTTCCCATGTTCCTTGGTGGTGCCACATCATGGGGACAAGCACCAGAGCAGCCAGGGCTCTGACTGAGCTCACCCAGGCTGGAGCGCCCCCCTCCCAGGGTTCAGGCCCCCCTACCAGCCGGGACCTTTGGCTGATTGCCCTTCAAGAGGACTGAAGGCTTCTGGAAATGCCCTTTCAGGGACAAACATTGCTCAACTGAGAGACTCAGGACTGGTTGAGACTTCAGCACTAGAGGAATCCAAGAACCTTTTGGCAACCCCTGGAAGCATCCAAACAGCTCTCCTGCCTTCCTGCAAAGCCAGCCTTTGCCCTCGATCACCCGAGGTGCATTCTTTCCCAAGCACCATGGAGACTGCTACAGTGTGAGGGCAGTTGTCACCCCAGTCATGAGACTGAAGGGCCATGGAGCAGCAGCGTGGACTGACCAGGGGGATGTGGAGCGCTCTGGCCCTGGGCCAACGCCACTTGTGTACACTTGAATAAATAAAAAGGTTTTCCCCCTCAATTTTTTTTTAAAGTTTACTGTGCATTAATACCATCTAAAAATAAATGAAGTCAAGTCTATGAAATTTATAAATTTTCATCACATCTATATAAAATACTGTCACTTGTCAGCGTGACTCTTTTCTGTACAGACACACCAGGCACCCACGGCTAACCTGCCCCACGACCCGGCCAGCACTCCCGGACTGCACAAGCCCAAGACAGTACAGACATACAGATAAAGCACTTGCTCCCCAGAGCCCCACATTGGAGTCAAGTACCAGACCTGCCCCACGAGCACCACTCACAGCAGCCCTCCTTCGAGCAGCATCTGGAGGCCACCCACTGGCCCTTCCTACGCCAAAGGTGCCATCCCGGGGACCAGGGCTGACGATCTGGCTGGCGCATTCACAGTGACGGGGTGGGGGAGAGGGCCTTTTCCGAGGGGCATTAAAAACCAAGGGAACCACCCTCGACCAAGAGACAGGCGTGCCTTTGGTTTTGGGAAAGTGTGGGGATGACAGGGCAGGTGCGTCAAGGACTGGCTTTGGCGTTGGTCAACCTCGAGTCAGCACCAAGAGAACGTGGAGACGGCGAGGCCTGGCGATGAGATAGCACCGGGCCCGGCTATTGGCATCTCCGCTGGCGGGCCAGTCCGTTGGGTCGATGTCTTTATATAGATCCTCTCATATATAGTATTTACATTTCTTAATAGGTTGCCTTATGACTTCCATGGAATAAGTCAAAATTGTTTATACTTTTTAAAAAACGATAAATACTTTATCTAAAACTATCGACAGTAAGCTGGAGACAGGCCCAGCATCTCCCGCAGGTCTGCGCAGCGTGGACTCACAGCAGAGCCTTGTTCTCGGTCTGTCCAGCCATCTGGTCGGCCGCCAGCCTCACGGCCCACCTGTCCTTGCACAGGTCCCGAGGTTGAGGTAGAGCCCTAGTTACCTGCAGAGGCCGGCGCGGGAGGAAAGGCAGCACAGCATTAGTGTCTCACGCAGGGAAGCCCATACTCCCCCGGGCTGGGGACCAAAGCCTACAGACGGATGGAAGGAACCTGGTCACTGCAGACACCATTATGCCACGCCCCTGGTACGGTCAAAGGCAGGAGGTCACCACCCCAAGGCCCTTCATGGGACACTGGGTCCCAGCCTCCCCTCCTCCCTGGCAGCCTTGGAACCAAGACCCTCCCTGGTCACCACACGCCAGCTCATGGAAAGGGGGGTGCTGCACCTGTGGACAGCCCCACTGACAGGCCCTGGAAGTGAGGTCATCACTGTCCAGTCTGGGGAGACCATCTATGATGGGCCCAGGATAGGATGGAAAGCAGCTGTCCACTGTGGGTCGGGACAGGGAGGCTGACACCCAGATGCTTCCATTTACACACTTCTGACCTCTTCAAGCCAGTACCAGCCACAGTGCCCACTCTACAGCATGAGGACACTATCAACTGGAGCCAGCCTACCTTCCGGATTTTCCACCGGGACCAAGGCACTGTCCATCCCTAGACCTGAGCCCCCATTAGAAGGCTGTTGACTCTCTGTGGCCTTGTCTATTTCCACTTAAACACAGGCAGACAGCCAAGTACAGTAGGTAGATCTCCTACCTCGCTCCCGGTGCCCAGTTAGCCCCCAACTTTTACCTGGAGTACTCATCAGCCGCAGACTCACCCAGGAGGGCACTTTGCCCCACCAGCAGTGGCTGGGTCAGCTGCTCTAGAGGCCCAGCTGTTTAATGCCCTCACAGCAAGCAAAGGAGCAGATGACCTCCTTGAAGGCCTCACAGCCACCTTCCTTACCCCATTCCAGAAGTCTAGTCCTCCCTACACTACTCTCTTCTGCCACCACAATGCCAGCCAAAATGCATGGGCCCAGTTCCTTGGAGGCCAGTGGAGTACTGATCTCCTGCCCAGGAAGCCCTTCCTGTGGCCACCAGCAGGGACCTCTAGTTAAGTAGCTCAACGCACAACCACCATCTTCTGAAAGCCTGCTAAATACTGGGGGCCTCAAGCACAGGGAATTCTCCTAAAACCACGAAGTACATTAAATGAAGCAAGCTGGACAGAGGCCCAAGAGTGGGCAAAGGGCAATGCTGAGATTCAGAGCTGTTCCCACAGCCCCACAGCGGGGCTGCCTGTCCCTGACCACACAGACACACAACTGGAGTGTGGCAGCAAGGTGGAGCTGAGCAGTATGGGCCAGGCCGATGGCCCCATCCCTGTAGGACTTAATGCACAGTCCCTGTCCGCCCAGCCTGTAGGGCCTCCCTGATCTGCTGCCCCCTTGGACTGGAGCACCATGGGACCTGGTGGGAAGGCCCGATGTGCATGAAGTCATACCCTCCCAAGCCTGGGTGGTGCTCAGGCTGTACTCAGAGGCTGACATGCATGGCTGCCATGCTCTCCCTTCCCGCCCTGTGCTCATTTTTCCTTGAGGCCTCTCAGAACCAACAGTCCCAGGCCCCTCTACAGAGCCGTGTGGGCTCATCCACTCTCTGTTGAAAAAAGGACAGGTGAGTTTCTTGTACAAGTCACCTGGTTGGGCTCTAGCCTTACCTTACAGAACAGAACGGCTAGCTAACCAAGGTCTTTATCGCGGCTTAACCCCCGCAAGGCGCGCGGCATAAGGAGGCGGCATGCCAAGGGAAACCCACATGGCGGATGGCCCCGTGGAGCTGGCCTGCGGGATCATGGGTGAGGCCTGGGCCAGGGCCAGCCCTGGCAGGGACTGGTGGTGCACCATGAAAGAGGGGCGGGAGACCTTGTGTGGGAGGGAGGCGAGCTTGATGGACAGAGAGGCGTTAGCAGGAGGCAGAGAAGCGGCAGAGGAAGCAGGTAAGAAAGCTTGGTTAGACGGGAGGGGCGCAAGTTTCTGTAGGACCACGGGCTCAGAGTTAGCAGGGAGCATCACGGGAGTAGGAGGCAAGGCGACGTTAGGAGGGGGGGGCTCGTGGAGTGCTGGTGGCCCCGCTGGGGGACGACTCATGGGCAGAGGAGGCTGGGGTGGGGGCTGCCTCCTCTCCACAGAGGACAGGGCCTGAAAGGAAGAGACAGGGGTACTGGCCACCGCCTGCATGGGGGTTAAGCTCAGCGTGGTGCTGCGACAAGCAGCCCCGCTGCCGAAACTGGTTCCAAACGGATGAGTGGAGGAGGAAGGCACCGCGTGGTTAAAGATACCTGCAAACAGGAGAGAAAAACTTAGCTTCAACAGGCGGGCATTCTCCAGGCAAGCGAAGAGACACACGCAAAAAAGGGGAAGCAGACAGCAGCCGCAGCTCTGAGTGCACGCAGGTGCAGGGACAAAGCAGCAGGCAGCAGGAGTGCAGGTGGCCAGGTGAGACTTACCTGCAGGATGGCCCTGGGCCACACCCCCCTCAGCATGCCCTCCTGGGCTCCCCACTGTGAGCATCTCGCCCACCTATGCCCATCAAGGAGCCACCTGTGGAGGTATGGGACCACAGAGGGCCCAACCCCGTGGCTCTAGTCCACGCTACACAGTCACAGTGCAGTAGACACTGTGGCTATTCTCTTCCCAATGCCAGTCCCCAAAGCTGCCCAGAGCCCACAGGCTGTTTCAGATCTGACAGTGACCTCCATGGGGAGGCAGAAAAACCCTAGTCACGGCGCCAGCTCTCTTGAAGGTATGAGACACTGTCACAACTGGAGAGCCTGACAGGCCAACTCACACGTGAGTGCTCTGCCCATGTGACAGTCACATCTGTGTTTCATGAAAAGGAACGAGGTGGCGGGTGCAAAGTGGACACAAAGAGACACACGAGGACAGCCTCTCACCCCTTAGAGGGTTCTGGAAGGGAACCTGTAAAGCAGTTGTGATTAAACCCAGTAGTCCAGGACGCCTTGGCAATGGCTTGGCATCTCAGACCCCACAGCAGGTCCCGTGGGACCAGAGTCAGACAGGAGAGACACACTTCTGCCTACCTCCAACTGCACCGCCTGCCACACCAGAGGAAAAGCTGCCCATGGCATGCGAGTTGGTCAGTCTTGTTGCAGCTGATGAGACGTGCACTAGGCCAGCGGCAGCCGGCACAGAGCTGAACAAGGACTGGAGCACAGACGAGCCTAGGTTGGCCTGCAGGGACATGGGGCCCAAGGCAAACTGTGGGCCAGGTGCGAAAGTGCCCAGGAAGGGCCGATGTGTCTGGGAGGGGGCTGTGCCGCCTGCTGAGGACACTGCTGTGGTGAGGCCTGGACCGCTGAGGAGGCCCCCAGTGGGCACGGCAGCGGCAGAAATGAAGAGATTGTGGCCATTCTTGAAGTCAGGCTCACGGTCCCGGCCCTTGCCCACCTTGCCATGCGATGAGGCCTTGTCTGAGGGCGTGCACATGGGCAGGCCCACCTCTGCCTCCCTGCCCTTGACCCCCTCGCCTTTTGGGCCACCCGATACATCCAGCTGCCTCTTGTTCACAAAGGGGCCAGGCTCCGTGCTGCCCTCCTTGCCCCTAGGGGCGGAAAAGCTCAGGGGGGCACCCAGGCTGGCTGCCTCAGGGGCCTTGTGGGAGAGAGAAGCACCATCACTAAAGCTGTGTAAACTGAGGTCGGCAGCCAGGCCCCCGCTGAAGGCAAAGCCGTTGGGAGGGTTGCTGACGGGACTCAGCCCACCAGCCCCTGACAGTGCACCCGGGAAGCTCTTCCTGGGGTGGGCGGCTAGCTTGGCATCAACCGAGCCAAGCTCCTCTAGGGCGGGCCGGAAAGCGAACAGGGAGTTCTGGCTCAGAGCGGAGCTGGCCTGTAGTGGGCTGTCGGCAGCCTTGGCCAGGCTGAGGTCGGCGATGGGCGAGAAGGTGGACTTCCACTTGCTGCTGTTGATGGGCTCGCTGGAGGGCACCGGCTTCCTTCCTATCAGACTGCCACCTGACGAGGAGAGGCAGGGGCTGAGGCCTGGGTGCATCTGAGGGGCCGCGTGGGGCAGGAGCAAAGTCTCCGAGGGGGTCTGGGAGGGAGCTGCATGGGCTCAGACCACCATAGCTCAGAATGATGCCCTTCCACCCAGAAAAGGTTGGCCTTGTGTGTGGTTAGGGTGGGACTATAGGAGAAGGTGAAGACAAAAGGAGAGTTTCTGCGGGAGGGTCAGTGGGTGGGCGAGTCAACATAAATCAGACTCTGCCATTTACCCAGGAAGGAAACAGGTCCGCTACCCATGCAACCGCGGATGTGGCACCTGGCAGCACCGAGACTGGCCTTCCTGGCACACTGTGCTCAGGAACGCCTGTGCAAAACTAATGGGCATGTCACCTAGCCCTGGGGACTCATGCAATGGAGCACTGTTACTCACCATTTTCTAAGGTTTTCGGAGGAGATTTGCTTTCTAAGGAGATAGTTGCAATTTTTCTCTCAATTCTATCAAGAAAAAAAAAAAGATGACTGTTTGAAATCCCTGTGCATGCTAAGAGCTGTATGTGTACTCAGTTGCCTAGAGGGTTGGGCAGCAGTAGACGCACAGCCCACCTGCCCACAGACCTCCTGCGAGGAGAACCCATGACTGCCAGGCAGACCCTAGTGCCCCTCACACCCGTGCTGTGGCCCCACTGCTGGCACGATGCTGGCCTGGTGTGGGGACAGAGCTGAGGGCTCAAACGCTACAAAGGAACAGACTCTTCGCTTCCCCAAATACAGAGACACACGGGGGTCCCAAATGGGACCGTCTCTCGAGCTGTGTAAATCCCCGGCGCTTGCCGTGGTGTACTGTGTCGTGTATGATACGCTGGCGTGGAACATGTAGGATGTCACGTGCTGCAGCGATGTGGCATTTGTAGCAACACCAAATTATAAACGGTGTGTGTTCTATGTGTCACTGCATTATGGTGTGTCTCCAAGGTCAGTGTGGCCTCCCGAGACGGAAGGTCCGAAAGAGTCTGGGAACCAGGAAGCTGGAAGTGCCCGGGACGAAGGAGAGCGCCGAGCGCAGCTCCGGAAAGCACGGTGTGTGCGGTGCGCGCGCGCCAGTGCGGCAGAACGGGGCAGCTCTGACCGGACACCGAGAGCGCAGGCAACGGAGGAGAACAGGTAAATGGGACTTCATCAAAACTTAGCACTTTCATGCTTCAAAGGACACCAGCAAGCAAGTAAAGAGATGACCCAGGGAGAGAGGGGACACTGTCACACCAGGTACCTGATAAGGGATCACTATCCAAGATAAAGAACTCTCATCACTCAAAAAGGACACCTAATTAAAGGCGGGGCCAAGGACCCTGAACAGACAACCAACCGGCACAGGAGAAGACGCTCAACATCACCAGTTCTCAGGGAGATGAAAGGACCAGGACGAGACATGACTTTACACCCATAAGAATGACTATTACATTGAGAATGAAATTTGACAGTAACAAGTGCTGGTGAGCACGTGGGGAAACTGGAACCTGAGGGAGTGGTTGGTGGAAACAGACAATGGAGCAGCCGCTGTGGAAAACAGGACGGCAGTTCCTCACACAATTAAACACAGAATGGCCATGTGACCCAGCAATTCCACTTCATATGAGGTAAATTGCGACAAATGAGAAACATGCATTTAACTGTTCAAGTAGCACCACTCACAATAGCTAAAATATGGAAGAAATCTCATTGTTCATGGACAGATAAATGGACAAACAATATGTGGTCCATCCATACTAGGTCATTCAGGCTGGAAGAGGAAGGACAGTCTGACACCTGCTAGACGTGGATGAACCTTGAGGACAGCGTGCTCAGTGCCGTGAGAGTCCTAGAGCAGTCAGAGTCATGGAGACAGAAAGTGAATGGTGGGTGGCAGGGGCTGGGGAAGGGGGAGCAGATGGGGAGTGATTGTTAAGAACCCCTGTACCGCCCCCAACTAACGGCAGGTGGAAGCTGCCTGTCCCCGGGAGGTCACACATGACTACAGGGGGCTCTGTCCTTCAGAGCCCTGCCAGTGGACGTCCTTCTCCCAAGGATGGAGTGCCCGTCCAGTCCGGCCCTGGACCTCACCTGGTGCTGCCTTGCTCGTCCTCAGAGCCCGGCTCCTCGTCGGAGGTCAGTGGGGAGTAGTGGGCCCCATTGGTTTGGCTCAGGGGCTTCTCTTTCTTGAGCACGGGCGGCTGGTCATTGTCCTGGTAAGGGACAGGGGAGCTCTTCAGGGAGCTCTCAGGGGACGAGATGGCTGTGATTTCCAAAGGCTGGTTAATGTTGTTGACCTGAGGGACCAGCACAGACACAGCACAATGCTGTCAGTAGGATTCCCTGCGGAACCCACCCCAAGGGGTTCTGATCCCTCCTGCCCGAGCTTCCCCAGGGCACAGAGGACTGGGGAATCAAGTCTGCTAGCCTCCCCCTCCCAGCATGTGGCTGGGCTCCTGACCGTGCCCCCGACTTAGTCCACCTCAGCCAGCCCCGGAAACAAGAGACCTAACATCTATACGCCTGCCTGCCTGTCTGCCTATGCTGGGGCGTCCCCACCTCCTGCCCCAGCCATTAGTGCCTGGCCTCACCATGGAGTTCAGGTTGAGGGGGGACCCTGAAGACTGCGTGAAGAGACCGGCGACAGATGGCAAGGCCCGGCGCTTGGGGGACACACCCGAGCTCAGGCTGGGAGTCCCTGCTGATGCCCGCTTCCTCCTGCCCCGCTTTCGGCTGTCCTGTCCATGGCTCTGGCTGCTGTCTCCGCGGGCGCCCCCGGGCAGAGGGCTGTGCTTGTTGGAAGGTGACTGCTTGGCGCTGCCGGCACCAGCTGAGATGGTGAAGATGATCCTCCTCTTGGCCTCGCTCTCTGGATCCGAGAAGCCAGCCTCAGGGGGAAGGTCTCCTTTGCTAGAATCAGGGAGTGGGCCCTGGGCAGCGCTGAGCCGGGGACTAACACAGAGCTGGTGAGTCGGTGAGGCCGGACCGGAGTTCCGGGGCTGCACCAGCAGTTGATGGTGCTGCGGGGTGGAGCTGCGGGAGCTCATGGTAGTGAAGAGGCTCCCCGAACTAGAGGACTCATCAAAGGCAGGGGGCTCAGCTCCAGCAGCAAGCGGGGCTGGGCTGCCTGCCAGCGCCCCACTGATGGCCACTGAGCCAGTGTAGGAGAAACCTGCTGGGAAGGGACAGAGTTTCTCAGGGAAGCCCATCCCAAGAGAGGATGGCACTGCCCTAAGGTGGAGCTGGTGAGGACACTCAGCTCAAGAACTGTGTCGTGGCTGCCCCCAGAGATGGCACCAAGGAATCGGGCAAGTACCCTCAGGCTGGTGCAAGTGCAGGTGAGAACGCCCAGGCATGGTGAGCTCCATGTCTGAATGTGGCACCACTGGAGGCCCTGGAGCCCATGTACAACTCCCCACTCTGAGCCCTCTCTCAGTGCCTCTCATAAAGGCTCAGGAAACCTGGCTGAGACAGAATTTGTCATGCTGCCAGCCACACGGTACCTCCTGCACTGGAGTAGTGTGACGCATAAAGACTAGGGAAGGACTGATGTCAGTAGTGGGCTCTGCATTTTACTCTTTATGCCTGGAAAAATAACTGCCAAATGGCTCCTGTTCACATAGGTCGGCAAACTGCAGCCCAGCCTGTAGGTCTGGTGGCTTTGCTGCCAGTCATTGGTACAGCAATTTCAGTGGCATACACCCACCGGCTGTCCGTGGACAGTCATACTAGGGGTGAATAGCTATGACAGAGTCCCTCCAGGCCAGGGGTCCCCAGCTGCTGGAAAGCAGAATGGTGTCAGTCCAGGCCTGTTAGGAACCAGGTCACACAGCAGGAGGTGAGCTTGAATGTATGGAAATACACTTGAACCATCCTGAAACCAGTGCTCCCCCCAGTCCATGGACAAAACCGTCCCTCACAAAGCTGCTCTGGTGCCAGGAAGACCACTGCCCACCCTACAGAGCCGAAGTTTGCCTCCCACCAAGCAACACACAGACGTGTTAAGAACTGGAGTTCTCTGAAGGAGACCAGACCCGGCTATTGGATTGACCAAAAGCTCATTCAGTTTTTAAGTAAAGATAAAAGATACATTTTTTATTTTCACCAGTAACTTTATTGAAAAATGTATTCATTGTTCTGTTCCACTACCTTCTGCCATGTTTCAGACAAATTCATAATTCCATCTTCCCTAAACTTTTTATCTTTTTGAGCAAATAACTCTTTCAGGTGCCTTTTGCAGTTTTCCGGGGAATCAAATTATTTTCCATTAAGAGAATAAATGGAAACCCGAAGGTGCAAGGTCTGGTGAATTGGCTGATGAATGAGAACTCCCCAGCCAAGCTGACAGTTGTTGCTTGGCCATCAGAGAAGCACACAGGCTTCTGTTCTCATCCTGAAGGGGGGCTGTGTGTTTTCTGTTGACTAACTCTGGACGCTTTTTGTCAGGTGCTGCTTTCAGTTCACCTAACTGGGAGCGGCAGTATTTGTGGGAATTAACCATTTGGTTTTCCGAAAGGAGCTCATAAAAAAGGACTCCCTTCCATTCCCATCACGGGCACAAGAGCACCTTCTTTGAATGAAGACCAGCCTTTAGTGTGGTTGGTAGTGGTTCATTTCACTTGCCCCACGATCTCTTCCATTCCACTTTATTGTAAAGTACCCACTTTTCATCGACCATCACAATTTGCTTTAAAAATGGAATGTTTTCATTATATTTAAGTAGAGAACTGCATGTGGAAGTAAGGTCAAGAAGGTTTTCTTTTGCTTACATGGAACCCAAACATTAAAGTGATTAACATAACCAAGCTGGTGCACATGATTTTCACCCCTTGATCTGGGTGTTTTGAGTGTGTTGGCTCTCTTCCGAGTGGTAAAACACTGACTGCTGTCAGGTAGTGTCTTGACCTGATGACTATCAACTTCAGCTGGTCTACCTGACCACGGAGCATCCTTCAGTGAGAAATCTCCAGCATGAAACTTCACAAACCACTTCTGACATGCCCGATCAGTCACAGTACCTTCTCCACTCACTATACTTTTTTCCCATTTTCATTTGCATGTTTACTTTTCTTGAAATAACACAGCATAATATTCCAAAAATTTTGCTAATTTCCTTCTATCTTCAATATTAAAGTGGCTACACAAAAATTCACCAGTCTTTAAAAGTTTTTTTGAATGCATGCTGCTTTGAGAGCTGTCACAATACAATCTAACAAAATTGTTTTGAATGAAGTTAAAGACAACTAAGTGCCAATAGAGGCATCTTACAGGAAAAAACCAAACGAACCTTTTGGTCAACCCAATAGAAACTGGGCAGGCTGAGCACCCACGGTGGTCTCCCAAGGACAATGCCACCACACCGCTGAGGCTCTGACACAGCCACATCAAGCACGACCACATCAGGGTGCCAGCCCGAGGTTCAGGCAATGCACTGAGGATGCAGCCTGGAGCCCCTGACCCCCAGGGCTTGCTGTGCTGCTGCTTCTGCTACGGGGGATGACAGACTTGCTTGGTGGACGGCCAGGAGGAGCTAGGCTCTGAGCATGGCACCTCTGGGGGCCGCATTACAAGACACTGTTCACACCTTGCACTGCTGGCCCAGCCCCTGGGGAGGTGGCACAGGCACAGGCAGAAGCTGACCTCCAGAAATGGGGCAGGGACAGGAGGAGTACCCTCACCTGTGGGGGCCAGGGCGAGGCCTTTGCTCCCAGCAGCGTTGCTCCCAGCACCATGGCCATTAGCACCCATCTGCTTTTCAAGTGTGGATGAGGACTCTCGGGTCTGAGGCACAGGGCTGGGGGTGCTTCTCTGTGGAGTGAGAATACACACTGTCAGCTCAGCTGGGCCCGGTATGTGGATACTGGGGAGGGGGTCATAGCCACAGGATACACCACAGGCCTGAAGCGGGGAAAGTGGCAGGTGTGTGAGAAGCAGCTTGAAGAAGGGGAAGCGACCTGCTCAGGATGTGAGCACAGTAGGCAGGCACTGGAAGGATCTGACCGGGGCAGGACAGATGTCTGACGTGGGCCCTAAAGGGTCACTCTGGCTAACGTGCTCGGGGGGGGGAGAAGGGCACAGGAGGAGCAGTGAGGGCTGCAGCTGCAGTTACGACCGGACCCAGTACTTCCTCTCCTATGTGAAACAAGATGAACACACTGTCCACACAAAACTTGTACACACATGCTCTCACTGGCCAAAAGGGAGAACAAAAAATGCCCAGTGACAGATGAAATCATGCATGAATGTGTCCCCGCACACTGGAATATCACTTTGTCATGAAGAGGAGTGAAGCTGTGACGCTCGCTACAATGTGGATGAACCTCGTAAACATGATGCTCAGTGAGAGGAGCCAACACAAAAGGCCACACACTGTGATTCCATTCATGTGAAACGCCCAGAACAGGCACATCCACAGAGACAGGGCGTGGGTTCCTGGTTGTCAGGAGCAAGGCGAGGGATGAGGGTGACTGCGGGTGGGGATGGGACTTCCTTTGGGGATGACGGAACACTCTGGAACTAGACAGAGGTGATGGTTGCACAACCCTGTGAACGTACTGTGTCACTGAAATGTACACTTTAAATACTGAGTTAGATGTGGATTATATCTCGATACAAACAAACAAAAAGCCTGTATCACGTAAGGTTCTGTGCTCGAGAGCCCACGAGCATGAGGCAAAAGAGCTCAGGTATAAACTGAAGGAAGGGGACGGGCTTCAAGCTTCTACCACACCAGGCATTTCTATTTACTCTCCACCCACACAGACCGCTGTGCACAAAAAAACCCTCAGATAAAAATGGCAAGATGTTAATGTAATTAAGCCTGGATTTTGAATCCTGTTTTTCTTGAGATTCAACAGCGTGCCATTTGACAAAAAGAAACCAGGTCTTGTGGGGCAAAAACCAGACAGAAGTCCCCTAAGTCTGTGCTGACACTCTTGGGGTAGCACGACGGCACTGGACTGCCCCCACCCGCATGTCCACTCACCACCTTCTCGGCGCGGCTGGGCAACACCACACTGGCCAGGGGGATGCTGACAGGCAGCTTGCTGGGCTGCACAGTGCTGAGCGGGATGCTGACAGGTAGGCTGGTGATGGCCTCACCGCTGCTGGCGTAGGTGCGCTCCTTCAGACCCTACAGACACAGCAGACCGCCTGCTGCTGCTGACCAGTGAACCCCAGGGCACAAGTACCACCCAAAGAACACAGCAACCCTCCAGCCACAGACAAGGGACCTCTGTAATGGAAGGTTCCCTCATCCCAGTAATACCCACCCCTCCAACTGTTCCTTCTGACCTTCTAGGCACCTACACATCACCCCAATGGCCACCAATCACCAGTGCCTCACACTTTGACCTCAAACTTGCCACCTGAGCAGAGAAAGAGCTGCCCTCTCCTTCCTATCCCCATAGGCAATGCCTCCCCTATGGGGACTCTACTATTTGGCCACTCTCTTAGTCTTGTTCCTGAGGATGATAAGGCAACTGAGGGTGGGGACCTGACTGACAAAACCCTAGTGCTCTATCCCCGCCCCACTTTCTCCTGGCTCCATTGCCCTCATCTGGACACCCTCTCTTAACAGACCTGCTGAGGATGTTCCCACAGCCCTGGATCAGATACAGGTGAGACAACCCAAACAACTCCTGCCCCAAGGGCCCCTTCTGGTGGCTGCCTGCACCTTCTCACTGCCCTTTTCTCCTGTCATCTGTAAGGCCATGGGGGATGAGGGCTGTGGGTCCTGAGGGCTCAGCTTGATGCCGTTGGTGAGGCCTGGGCTCTGGTACGGAAGGCCATTCTCCTTGGTGTGCTCAGCTCTGGAATGAGATGCATACCTCAGTCATTCTCTAGGGAGACCCTGGGGCTGTGGCTTTGCATTCAGAGCTGACAGCCTGGGCCAAGCAAACCCTTCCAAATTTATGAGCAACCCTTTCAAGACCCCACAACAGCCTAAGGACACCAGGGGCAGACCCGCTGGCCACACTCACCGTGGATGCAGCTCCCCAGCAGATGCCTTGACACTGGCTGTGTGGTCCTGACTCAGGTGGCGTCTCAGCACCAGCTTGGCTGGGGAGAGCCTGGTGTAGTCTGGTAAGGCCAAGCCAGACAGCTTCTCAAGCCGGGGCCGGCTGCTATGGCTGGGGGTACAGGGCACAACCTCCTGGTCCAGTGGGGAAGCCAAGTACTGGGGGGTATTCTGTTTGGATGAGGGCCGGCTCAGCGTGTTGCAGAGCTCATAGCCGGCCATGTGGCCATTCATGGAGAGCTCTGGGCTCATGCTACTGAAGTGGGGCAGTGAGAACTTGGAGCAGTCTAGCTCGAGGTGCAGCCGGCCAGGCTCCGCCTCCAGTTCCCGGCCCAGGCCACCTTTCCCTCGCAGGTGTAAAGATGAGGAGTCGTCTGGTGGCACACAGGACTTGAGCTGCAGGAGTTCCTGCTGCCGCTGGCTCTTTTCCAGCTCCACGATGCTGATCTGGAAAACCAAGGGTGTCAGACCTGCAGCTTGCTTGGGGCAAGGCTCTTCTTGCACAGCTGCCAAAGGCCTGAGAACAGAGGCCAGCCCAGCCCCTCTCAGCAGCCCACTGGAGGGGACCAACCCAGGAGAGCGAAAATGCCCACTCAGAGCGACTGCAGGTGGACTGGCTTGTGTGTGACAGGGGACCAAGAGCAGCCAACCAGTCAACCTGGTCGGGGTGCTCTGGATGAATGGACTAGACAGCACGGGAGTGTCCAGGGTGGTTCTGCAGACGCACATCTGCTGACAGAGAAAGCACTGCCCCAGGAAAGCAAGAACAGAGGGCACAATGCTCGGTGAGTATGCAACGCTGGGAAACCTGAAATAGCATTTTCTTCCAAGGACCAGGACACAGGGCATTTTTTTCTTACACTTTCTTTTTCACCCCCTTTAAGAACATGTATCATTTCTTTATTACACAGAAGAGCCAGAAACCAAATACTGGGTTGGCCAAAAAGGTCATTTAGTTTTTTCCTGCACAAAGGCTCCAGTAGTGCTCAGCTGTCTTTAACTTCATTAGAAATATTTTTGTTAGACCATATTGTGACAGATGTCACGAGTATGCATTTCAAAAAACCCCCATCAAAATTGGTGAATTTTTGTGCAGCCATTTTAATACTGAAGGTGAAAAAAGATAGGCAACATTTTCAGTGTATTATGCTTTATTATTTCAAGAAAGGCAAAAATGCACCTGAAATGGAAAAGATTTGTGCAGTGTCTGGAGAAGGTCCTGTGACTGATGGAACATGTCAAAAGTGGTCTGTGAAGTTTCTTGGTATATTGGCATTTCAGCCAAATACTTCTTTGCTGTGGGGCTGCCTTATGCATGGGAAGACATTTAGCAGCTCCCCTGGCCTCTAGCCACTAGAAGCCAATAGCGGGAGACAGTCAACATACTCAAAATACCCAAATCAATAAAGCTACTGGTGAAAATGAAAAATGTGTCTCTTATTTTACGAAAAAATCTAAACAGACTTTTTGGCCAATCCAATATATTCCCTGTGGAGACTTTCCTTGTGGGTACATCCATGTAAATAAGGCCAAGATCAGCAAACCTCTTTCTATGACAAGGACTGCTGACTTGGTAGGCAAAAGGCACCCCCTGGGCCCATAAATCACAGAACCTTAAACTGCTCCCAAATCTACCTTGGAGATTACGTCTTTAAAGAAATGTCCTTAAAATGCACCGTGGGTACAGAGAAGTTCATTGTAGTTTCACTTTATAATAAACCACTTCAAAGAGCCCCCAGGGTTTGGCAGTTGGCCATGCTCTCTATGTTATGAAGCTGGGCTGAGATGCAGTGGAGGCTGCATCTCACTCTGTACACATGGAGCTTTTGTAACGACCGATGCTCACGCCACACGTCCCCCTTTCCTTTCCTTATTGTTACTTGAAAGTTCCATAGCCGGGAACTTAGCCATGGCCTCTGTTGTTATGCTTTCTCCTTCTCCACACTGTTTTCCAGCTGACCTTGACAAACGAGTTACACCATCAGGAAAAGCACAGACTGTTTTGTTTTAACCCACAGGCACAGGCCTGCTCAGTGACCATGTCAGAAGCACTTCGCCAGGAGGTGCCCAGGTACCCTTTAGGTCTGGGACCATACAAGATGCCCTGACGTAGAGAAGGGTGTCCACTTGCCCTGCTTCTTGCTGATTGTGGACATTAGGCAGGTTTTTTAAAAGATTTTATTCATTTATTTTTAGAGGTGAAGGAAGGGAGAAAGAGAGGGAGTGAAACATCAGTGAGTGGCAGCCTTTTGAGCACACCGAACTGGGGACCTGGCCTGCAACCCAGGCATGTGCACTGACCGGGAACCGAACCAGCAATCCTTCGGCTCACAGTCCAGCGCCCATTCCACCGAGCCACACTATCCAGGGCAGGCGGTTTAATGTGACACGGGGAACTAGTGCCCTGTCCTCAGGAGGAGGATGGCTTTGCTGGGTCCGCCAATAGCAGTGACCATGTTTCCAACACCATGACTAAAGCCCAGAGAGGCTGATGCCCTTGTTCCTGGACCCTACCTGCAGCTCCAGACAGTGCCTCTGCTTTTCAGAAATCTGGCTCTTCAGGGCCTGTTTCTCCTTCAGTAGGTTCTCCAGCGACAGTGTGGACCAGTCCAGCTTCAGCTCCTCACACCGAGCTTTCAGCTGAGGGGACAGGGCAGCAGTGGTCGTGAGCACATGCATGGCTGTGAGGAGGCGGGATGGCCCCGAGCCTGCTTCCTGACCTGACAATGGGCTGAGGGGAGATAGGGCAGGTGTCTAGGCAGGTTTCCCTGGGGGCTGGTTCCTCTCTCCCTCCTGATTCTGGAAGGCAAGGCTGCAGAGGTGGCTCAAGGAGACCAGGGTCCCCATAGGAAATGCCCCAGGAGCATGGTTAGAGGTCCCACAGAATGGAACAGGGGGCCTATTAGAAGGGAGGCCCCTGTATATCCAGTAGTCCCAAGAGTGAGGACCAGAAAACTGAGCCCCCTTAAAAGGCCCATTTAATCACATCATGAGACTCTGGGACACTCCTAATGGGAAGTGAAGCAGCTATATTCCGGCCCCAGGCTCAGCTTGCACTTGTGTGCTGTGAGAGCAGAGGAAAGTGGCTCCAGCACTCCTAGATGAACTAGGATGGTGAGATAGGGAAGAGCCCTGTCTTCCCCCTGCAGATTAAGGAGGTCATAGGAAACCCGTCCTCGAGAGAACCTGCTGGGCCCTACAGGCACCCTTGGGTCATTTCTGTCTCAGGACACACATCAACACACTGGTCTCCAGGTCTATCAACTGAGGGACACCTGGCCCTCTACCTAGTTTGGGGTCTAAGGCTCCAGCTCCCTCTGGAATGTGCTGGAATTGTTGCCCTCCCTGGGCACGCACCAGCTGCAGGCTCTGGCTCCTTAGCTCCCTGTTGTCCTTCTCCAGCTGCTCTGTCTGCTCTCGGAGCTGCTGGTTGTGAGCTGAGATCTCCTTCTGCGCTTGGATCAGGTCACTGTAGGTCAGAGCCTTCACTCCCAACTGTGGACACATGACAGTAAGGCTGGGCTTGCAGGGAGGTGTAGCCGTGGTGGGGAGGGGAGGGACGAGCTTACTCATGCCCAGACAAGACTGAGGTAGCACCATGAGGGTCACAGACAAAAGGAGGTATATTTCCTCTCAGAGGGGAGCAAGGGGGTCCCATGACACAAGCCTGTGCAGGACCCATGAGGGCTGGACTGGGAGCAGCCCTCTGACCAGAGCCCAGGTCCTAGACTAACAGAAAGCACAAGAAAGGAAAAGAGTCTTGCTGGATCTTGACCATCCCGGGCTGCACCCCTGTCCAGTCCCCATCCACCCGTTAATGCTGTTCTTGTGTCATCCTGGCCTTGGGTGGCGCTACCTCATCCAGTTTCTGCTGGAAGAGTCTCTTTATTTCTTCTTTCTGGGCCTGGCAGTGGCCAAATAGCTGCTGTGCGGCCCCCAGCAACCGGGCATTCTTCTCCTGCAGGGGACAGAGGGTTGGTGAGTATAAGCCCTGCCCCCACCACCCCTCCCCTTAAACAGGCTCAAAGGAGAAGCACCGATGTAACACATCTCAGCCTATCTCAGTGATAAAGAGCACCGCTGTTCCATGAAGGGCGAGAGCTGCCCCCTCCCCACTACGCTCACACACAGCAATGCATGCACATACTGGGGATGCTGGCCAGTCTTCCGTCTAGGCATTTATCGGAAGGCTGCACCAGGTACACTGAGCAGGGACAAGGGGATGTGACAGGAAGCAAGGCATGTTATGGGTGGGCTAGGGACTATGAGAGGACTCCAAGTGGGAGGGGGGCTCGCCTAGTTCACCTGGCTCGCCCTCTATAGAGAGCTCAAAACACAGACGTGGCACTCCTCACCTTCTCCTGGTCTAGCAGCTGCTGCAGGCTGGCCTTGTACTGAGGGGTCTTTGTGTACGCTAGGAACTGCAGGTACTGGATCTTGAAGGACTCTAGGAGAGCCGGGGGCAAGGTCTCAGTGCAGAAGCCAACTGGCCGAGGCTGAAGGTTATGGTGGAGGTGGTGCAGAGGGGCGGGGAGGGGTGCTTGAATGTCTCTGGGAGCTCCTCCCACTTTGTTGTCAGATGCTGCTGAAAACTGCTTGTTACCATCAGCACCTTTGGTCCCCACGCTGCCTCGGCATCACCCCTCGACCTGCACCTACGGTTAGTCCCCCTACTGGGGCCCTTTGCAGCTTCTGTCATTACCACCCACACTTTCTTTCTTCACAAGACTGGGTTTCCATGACCCAATCTGCCTATTTTCCCAGTAGGCACATGCTGTTGACGTGGACTGAGGAAACCGATGGCTCCCATGATCCCAAGGGGTTGCCCTCACTCAGTTTCTAAAGAGGAGACCTCTGGGTTGAGCCCCACAAAGGGAGTAGGTGCTCACCTCAGACAGGGCCTGCTCTTTCACAGCCCCAGCTCATCTGAGACAGGCCCTTTCCCTGCCCTCAGAACGCTGGCGCTGCGTCACCCTCTGTAGGGCTGTCCCGGTGGCTGTGGGAGACTGAGCAGTGTCCCGGCCCCATCCTACATAGGAACACCCCTGTGCAGAGATGTCCCAGACATGGCCCAGTGTTCCCTGAAGGAGAGAACCTCAGCCTAAGACAACTACGCAGGCCCTCCTGGCCTGAAAGCCTGGCAGGACTGACCCCAAGCCCTCAGGACTTCAGTGTGCTCAGCCTCCTTGCAGCTATCACAGGAGGCTCGCCAGGGGCAGAACCTCGGACCCTGCCCCCTCCTTGGAGACAGGGTGTTAAGTTGGAATCCACACATGAACACACAGCGTCTGTGGTGCTGGCTCACCTAGCAGCTTCTGCAGTGCGGGGGGGGTGGGTGCCAGCAGCAGTTGGTCAGGGGGCTGCCGCTGCACGCTGGGAGGTAGCTGATAAAACGGACTTTGAGGTGACTTGTACGCATCTGCAGGAGACAGCAGCATTCACGTGTCAACAACTGACTAGCACATTCTCCCAGGGAACTCCAGATTTAGAGAACTTTTCCAGCTTTTTTAAAGTTAAGACTTAATGCAGCTCCTCAAGCTCAAAGGCATGACCAGACACTGCATGTCGGCAGTACTAGAAGCCTAGATGAATGCTCTCGTAATCTAAGAAATTTCTGTGAGCATTGTTTCTGCCACAGCTGCTGATATTGAAGCTCTGGCTGGCAGGATATGTCGGGAAAACCCACCAGGACTCAATCTTGGCAGACCACTGGGGTAAAGCGAGGCCTGGGCAAACCCCGAAGACAGCCCAAGGCATCCTCCAGAGCAGGACCCAAGCCTGAGCAGCACAGGAGAGGGCCCTGGGGAGGGCTCTGAGGCCCTGCTCACCCTGCGGTGAGGGTGCGGCCGTCTGGGACACAGTCTGGGCGTGCAGCAGATCCAGTGCAGTAGGGTTCTTCTTGGGCTTACGCTCGGGGTTTGCAGTGCTCATCTTCTTCGGACGTCCACGCTTCCGGCCGACCAGCTTCCGTCCCTTCTTATTCAATTTCTTCTTCCGCGCTTTGGAGGGGGACGGCTTCTTGATAGCGGTTGTCGCTGCTTTCTCTTCCTCAGCACCAGAATCCTAGTGGACAGAGGCCATTTAGAGAGCAACCCCTGTGCCTCCTTATGAGCCCACAACACAGGCCCCAGGACAGCGACTGAACAGAAGAAGCCCGCACCTCAGCAACGCCCTCCCTCCTCCAGCCTAGGGAGCAGTGCCCACCAGCTCCACCTCCCTGGCAGGAAGAGTCCCTCCCTCTACGATGAGGGCAGGTGACCAGTGACTGTGCCTATGGACAGCTGTGCAGAGCCCCAAGCCAGGGTGGGGATGCTCACCACAGAGGTGTCTGCAGGCACAGCTGCCTTGCTCTCGGGCACCTTCGTGGGGGTGGTTGTATTACTCTTGTTTTCTCGCTGCTGCCGGCGCCGAGCTGCCTCTTGTTCCTCCTAGAAAGCGTCAGATGTGTCCACCAAATTGCCAACGTGTCCCCCAAAGTGTGGGCATGACCCCCAAGTGCCAAAATGTCCCCAAAAGTGCTGGCGTCGTGGCCCAGCTCTGCTCGTGTCAACTCCTCTGCCCGCTGTACAGAGGAGGAAACTGAGACACAGAGAAGCCAATGAGCTGTCCCTGACCCCTTAACCAGCCCTGGGCCGTGTGTGTATCTGCTGTGTGCATGCAGACATCCCTAGATCTCTGGGTCAGAAACCTGGGGCTCTCAGAACTGTGTGTGACACATGAGGGGAAATTAAATCAAGGACAAGAAGCTGCCCGACAGTCCTCTCACCTCTCCAGGAGGACGGGCCTCCTACACTGAGGTACATCTCTGCTAAGTGAGGGTTACTGGAAAGGCTGAGGGAAGAGGGGTGCAGATGGTGCTGGCTGGCTCAGCTTGCTCTCTGTGCTAGGAGCTGGGGTGGGAAACATCAAACATGGCAGGAATGACATGGGACTCCAGGCAGCAGGGCCTTCTTCCTGCTCAGATGCCTGTCTGAGTCTCCAGAAACACTGACATTTGGACAGACGTCCTCTGAGGTCTGAAAGAGGTGGCTGGAGGATGGGGCACTGCAGGGACACCGGGCACGGCAGTGGGCGGTGGCGGTAACAGGAACACCATGTCAGAACCTAGGCTGCCCCGCAAGCTAGTGCGGCACCCTGCTCAGGGACGGCTGCCTGCGTAGCGAAAGGCATGTCTCGGTTCCGCACATGGAGGAACGTCTTGAGTTCCGTAAGAAGGGTCCTCAGTCCTGCATTCTGCATACTTCACCAGGCTACCACAACACTATTCAAAGGCTGAGAGTCACTCAACCTCGTTCCCGAAAGACTGCTGTCAGGGAGAGCGGCCCCAGGGTGCCCAGACCTCCGTCCCCAAACTGGCACTCCCCATCTATCAGCTGGAGCTCCATCAAGCTCATCAGTGAGGGAAACACATGCTTACCCTGAGTTTTGGATTTTTCAGACTAGAAAAGTAGTTTTCAAGCTAAAACAAACAAAAAAAAGGAAAAGATTTAATTAGATGTCATTCCCAAACCCTGTCAAGATGAGAGCACCACCCGAGACAGCCAACACGAGATGTCCTTGGAGCTGTCACGGGGTCCTGCCTCTGCCTAGAGCCCCGCCCTGAATGTAGGTGTCCCTCTCAGGGGCCATCTCACACGAAGAGAGCTGTGTGGGAACCAGGCTGGCCTGCTCCGGGTCTCCCCACTGCCTCAGCCTCTGACACTGAGGACAAGTCCACTACGGCCACATCGTTTGAGACAATGTCTGCCTTACACAGGAACTGGGAGCAGAGGGAAGACAGACAAAGAGTCCTTGGCTCCCACTCATGCTGTGGGACCACAATGTCACAGACCCTCCAGGCTGAGCGCTGTGGGCATGGACAGGAGGGAGGGGGAGGAGGCTTTCCGGGAGGCCCAGGCCTCGCCCGTGGGAACACTCACTATGGTGCGGTCAATGGTGTGCAGGTAGTAGGAGACGGGCTTCCCCGTCCACGACACTGAGCCCTTCAGGGGCGAGAGCTCCACGACGCGCATGATGGTGCCGATGTCTGCAACGACGGGCACAGGTTAGGGCCTTGTGCACCTGGGGGAATGACTCAGGCGAGGCAGGAAGGGAGCAGAACCGAGTGCCCTCATCACGTGGGGCCGTCCCACTCGCCAGGCGGGCAGGTCAGGGAGGCGCACGGTGTGCACAATGGTCCCCGCTAACCCAGGTGCTTGTCCAAGGAAAACGGCAACGAGCCTGACTGGGTGGGATGGAAAAGCACTTGAGGACCATTTGGAAAGAACACAGCTATTAAGACGCTCAGCACCCAAGAAAGTGTGACCCCGAAGCTGGGTGCCACAGAGTGAGTCGGCTCTTCCCCAGGCCAGGGGTCCGGCTCCTCCTGCTGAAGGCGTCTGCACCCGGAGCCCATCGCACACACCAGCCATTTGCCCCTTAGGCCAACTGCATATGAACACAAAGCAGCTTGTAAACCACCTAGTCAAATGTGTGGGTCTCAGCCTGGGTGGTTCTGTCTCCAAGGGACTCTGGACAATGTCTAGGAACTTCTGTGGTGGTCACTATGGGGGTGCTCCTGGCAACAAGCAGGTTCCCAGAAGCCCCCACAGAGATGACCTGACCCTGAAGTCAGCAGTTCCGAGGAGGGACCCTGCACTAACACGTGTCAGATACTTAAGATCATATATATTAAGAATTTAACAACACGAGAGTTTCTTACCACTCAAGTTTCTACTGTTTATTCTGAAGTTCAGAGGAGCAAAGGGCTTCGAGGACACAATTCTGCCACCTGAAACACAAAAGCTGATTACTGCCGTTCATGGGAAAACAGTGGCACACCAATGGAAGGATGCTGAAAGCTGGAGCAGGGGATGGGGAAGCTAGAAGGAAGAAACCAGCACACGGGGCACACAAGCAGCCAGGGATCATGAGCCCTATCCGTTTCCTACAGTGAAAGCGAAATAAGGTATGCTTCGGCCTGACCTGCTAATGGCTTTCCCACAGCAACTTGACCAGGGCCCCTGAAGTCCCCCAGTGCTGACCTAACCCAGGGATCCCACCTGCACAGACGCATCCCATGTCCCACACTGAATCTAGAAGGCACCGGCAGTCCTAATGCCCAGATGGAAATAGCCTAACTGTGTATGAGGTCAGGAACCGCTACACAGAGAACAGCTATTACGCTGATACCTCACGTGAGAGGCGTCCTTCCACAGAGGAGCAGGCTGTCACACCTGCCACAACAAGCCTATGTGAGCGGTGCTGCTCATGTTATGATTAGGAAAACACTCCACGTGGACCAAAGAAAACACCAAAATAAACATGCTACCGCTAAACTTTGCAGTGTCAGAAAAAAGAGCCAAATACAAAAGAAAATAATGTCTCATTAAACTAGGAAAAGTCAGGATGAATCTACTGACGGCACATGTGCACATGCGCACCCATACACACAAACACAGCCCCATGACACCCCAGTCAGAGGAGCTCCCCAGCACCTGGCCTCGTCCTGAGCACCACCCCCATTAAGTGTGATGGCTCCTCGGGATGGCCAGAGGCACAGTCAGGTGGGAACCTTGTTGTGCCAGGGAATGAACAGGAACTGGAAACCACGAGGAATATTCAAAGTCATGGGAACATTTAAGAGTGTGGGATATGGTAAAATAAAACCTAGGGGTCCACAGACTGTTCTCATTAGGAACCTGCCATCCCGCAATGCCTACAAGATAATGGGTGCATGAGGGGACTTCTGAGAGCAAGTCACTGCAGGCCAACACATTACTGGGGACCAGAGGTACTGGCAAGCAGTCCTGCCCTTGAGGCAGTCCTGCCCTTGAGGCAGCCCATGTGTTACAATCAGGCACTGAGACCTAAGAAAATGAGCTCAGAGGAGCAAGATCAAGCTCACCACGAGGACAATGAAGCCAAACAGCCCATGGGTGTCATTGAAAAAGATGGAGGGGCTGTTTTCTAATAAAACCCAACAATGGCCCAAGACAGTTGGCTGGAGAGATAGGACTAAACAAGACGCACACTCTCCAGACCACAGGCTGGAGTTCAAGGTGAGGCAGGACCCGAAGGCTGCAGGAATCCCAGTCCTCTCCTTGGGAGATGCATGTGCCGAGGGAGGAGCCTGAAGGCTCAGGAGACGAGGTGTGCACGGGGTCCCATGGACAGCAGCCACTCTTACAAATACCCACATATTCAGGACATTCACACACTCAGGCTCACCTGCACACAGACACAGGCACACACATGCTCACACACACACACGAAGCTAGAGGTGCTGAAGACAGATGAAAGCTCTCTCGGTCTATGACCTTCCCCTCCCGCACCCCGGTCTGGACTGGGCTGCTATCTGACCTGGGATGAAGGAAAGGGAGGCAGAGGGAAACAGTAGGGTAGCTCTGGCCTGGTGGTGGGAATTCCAAACAAGAAAGGCCCAGAAAATGCAGAAGGGCCCTGGTTGGATGCCCCTGTGCCCCTAGGTTAGGGCTGCCAGAGAAACAGATGCCAATCGAGTCTGAACTTCAGATACACATATTCCTTTTTAGTAAAAGCTGGAACATCCTTGTACTAAGAAGCTATTTGTTGTCTATGGGAAATTCACATTTAAACGAACAGCCTGTATCTTACTTGCTAATCTGACCACCCATCCCAAGTCCCTCAGGCCAGCTGGGCAGTGGCGGGGAGGTGAGGTCTCTTCCACTCCTACACCAAGCTAGAAGCCACCTGGCCCAGCGCCTCAGGCGACAGTGAGAACCACAGTCAAGGCACCTCTTTGCCTGAGGCCTTTTGCGCGGGCCTTAAATGAATGGACATGAAAACTGAGAAGAATCCCCACACCTGAGATCCGTGTCAAATCTAGCCAGCACGAGTGGGTGGCAGCTCAAGAACCACGGTGAGCATGGAGCAGCCACACAGGATGGGGTCAAGGGGAAGAGTACGTTACCTTCCTTCATATTTGCAAATCGCTCCTTCAGCTGGTGATCCACCTCAGGACCAAAGGCAAAGTTATTCACAAATATAACACTGCAAAATAATATTCCAGTTGAGTAAAATGAAAGTTCCACATTCACACATGTATAGAGCGCCAGTGCATACAATGTCTACTGCCTCCACCGCCAGCTCCGTCGTAAGGCCTCCCAAGGCTTTGCCCGCACAGCCCCCACCCAGCCCAGGGATGGGCTCTGGGGCCCACGGTGTGCGACAGCTGCCTAGTTTGTTGCTAACGTAAAATTCAGAAATTTCTGTGACCACCACATCACTGGCTTCTCTGGAAAAGTCAAGATGGACTGTGCAGGCTGAGGTGGCCCCAGGTCAACCTCCACCAAATGGCTTTTGGCCCCTGCTTGCCCCTGACATTTCTGAGCTGGAATGCAGGCACCACGACTGCCACCTGGGGACAGGGGTATGAGGATAAACAAATACCCAGGCAAGAAGGTAGCATGACTGAGTCAGGCTGCATCTGAACGTGATCCCCAAGAGCCCTTTGGACCAGAAGCAAAGCTCTTCCAAGGGAGGGTGTAGCTCAGCCTCACTTTTTCTGATGTTTTCTGTCACTAGATGACCAGAGGCACCCTGGTCTGTAGACCCCTGCTGGAATGGTTGGGGAGTGCTGCCTGCAAAGGGGAGGTGGGGGTATTCCCCTGCCTGCTCCCCTACCTACCCAGTCCTGCCCCTGCCCACTTAAAGGAATTCTCTAAATGGCTAAACTCTAGAAACATCTGGTTTCAACATGAAGACTCAAAGGTAAGGAAGAAAGTTTCATACTTTAGAGTCACATGGCTCTCCTCTCTGCTTCAAGGGCAAGATTAAAACTGTGCCATGGCAGAAACTGGGCCATGGAGAGAACTGCAGACGGGGGTCACCTCTTTTGACTATGACAGAAAACGGGGTGAGCTGACTGTCATCCACACACTGCTTGTAAAGTCAGGTGCAAGGACAGGCAAGGACAGCAAGGGCAGAGCGGTGGGAAGGACGCTGAAGGTGTAAATAAAGGCCAGCGCTCTCTCCCTGCTTGATCACGTGAACGGGCACAGAGAAGACAGTGAGGGCTGGGATGGGGCACCCCAGGTGCCAATGGGCACAGCAGGTTACGGGCAGGCCAGCGGAGCCATGCCGTGGCCCCAGCCAGGGCTGAGATTGGGAAGGCTGAAGTGCCCAAGTCTCCAAGTGATGAAGGTGGTAAGAGGGCAGAACAGAAAGGTCCCTGGGGACGCCTGACTGGAAAAGAAGGCTCCAGAAACTCTTTCTCATCCTCTCACATTCAGATCTGAGGAAGCCAGGAGGCTAACTGAAGCAGTGGTCACCCCTGACAACAAAAAGCACTGCAGGCAGGGGACAACAATAGGAAGCAGAGTGCCTGGGGGACATCCGGGGGACATCCAGGGCACATGAGCAGAGCCTGGTCGTGGGCCTTGCCACACTCTCCAACCACCAGGGTCTATTCATAGGAAGAAGAGGCCGAACTCCTGTGCTGAAGGGCAAAGCCTGAGGGAGTGTCCCAGGCCAGGCAGGTGACGGGCAGAAAAGGCCGGGGCTACAGTATGCTCTCAGATCCTCAGGACACCCAGAAGACGGGACACTGCAGCCTGGAGATTGCTGGGCAGTGCTGGGTGAGTGTGGGGCTCTCTCCACGAGAGAGGTCCCTCACTGTATTCTGACCCTGCTCAGCTCACCCCAACAGCAGCACAGCCCCACACCCCGTTCGATGAAGATGTCCATGGAGTCGGCATGACTCTCTTCAGCAGATACGGAGAATCTGGCCACTGGGGAACAATGGGCTCAAAAGAAAGATGGGGAACACTTCTATGAAAGAGCAATACTTAGTTCCTACATGCCTTGGAAACTGCACGGTGAGGGGTAGGGGGCAACCTGCAGTCAGTGTGCCCAGAAGGAGAGGGAGTGAAGGACAAGACAGATCAGACTGAGAGCCTGTAAGCTGTCCCAGCAAGACCAGCCCACATCTCCCGAGGAAGAGTGTTCCAGAGCGTGCAATATGGCACTGAGGAGTCACCAATGTCCTGGCTACCTCTGGCTGCTCCACAGGACCCTTGTACTCTGACCTTCCTTCCTACTGACCCAGAGAGGCCCATTGAATCTGCAGCTACGCCAGACACCAGAGGCAGAGCATGGTGATCCAGCCTTGCGTGCCTGAGCCCCGGCCTGAGTTCAGCAGAAAGACAAAGGGAAAATGACAAGAGGGAAGGACTGCAGACACAGCTTCAGGAGGACACAGAGGTCACATGTCAAGCCCAAGCCCTTAGGTTGGCGAGCCTACTGGAACCTGGGGAGCTTTGGAATGGCCTCTCACCCAAGGACTGTGCAGGCAGACATGCCAGCAAGCTTAGGATGTGTGTGGGTTTCTGGCTGGGACAGCCTGCTCACACTGGTACTACACTCACCCCACAGGGAGTGTAGAGAAACAGCCTCCTCACACCAAGCTAGGAAGAATGCACAGGATACAATGTACAGATGTCCATGTACAGACACAGAGAGTGCTGAGCTCAGGGCAGAGATCTCTGGGTGGCTTTCCCTCCCTAGCTGTAAAAGCAGGGAAGGGCCCTTCCCGACAGGCTGCAAGGGGCCAGCCATAGGAGCCCTTAGGCCGGTCACTGGCCACCTGCCCTGCTAACAGTCCTGAGAGTGAACCTTGGCTGCCCAAACCGGAAGGGAAGGGAAGAGAAGGGAAGCTCCGACTGCCTCTGCCATCCAGCTCCGCCTTGGGAAAGGCAGCCACGCCTGGCAGCCAGGCATACCACGAGGAGACTTGCAAAAGTGGGGCCCTCCCTAGGGGTGCCCTGCCCAGCCAGGACCCAGCTGTCCTCAAGGTGCCATGAGTGGCAACTCCTAAAACCGCCATACCTTGTGTTGGCGATCCGTTCTCTCCACTCCTCCGAGAGGAAATCACCTCTTTCCAGCTGCAAGGAAGAAAACAGGAACAAGTACTCGTCACAGGTCTTGCTTGGCCCCTGAGCCAGCTCCCTACCTGGCGAGGAACAGATGAAATGAGCACAAAGTTGCTAAAGTGGGAAAGACTCGAGGTAACACTGAGGCATGGCTGCTGGCAGCTCTGCTGGGAGGAGTGGACAGTTCGGGATAAGCCAAGCCCACATGGCTCAGTGTGGGTCACCATGAGCCACTGGAGTGGTTACCCAGACTAGTGCTGCAGTGCCCACCCCAGGGGGCGAAGGCAGAGAGCAATGACAACTTAGAGAACATGTCCGAGAGTCATGATGTCATGTCCACTCAGGGCCAGCAGGGGGCGCCCCCAACTCACAGCCTGCAGAACTGGGGAAGGTCATTACTCCACCAGCTGGGCTGTTCTGGACAGAGGGTGGGTTGGCAAGGGCTACAAGAAACCTGTATCAGGCCCTCAGGCGAGTGCCTGGAACACACACCACTGACCACGAGAGAGGCCTGCATGCCAAGTCCACGTGGGCTAGGCTTCCTTCTGTGACACGGGACGCACCTGTACTGTGGCTCTCTGGTCTGCTTTACTTGAGAACAGTGCCATCTGCACCTTCAAACCCTCTCAGCACTACTTTTAATTAGCAGACTGATGTCATTCTGCCTCGAGGACAAAGTCTATCCAAGAGGACACAGTTCTTAATAACTGAACTGTCCAGAGCTTTAACATTTACCAAACCAAGAAAATTGATTTTATAATTCTTCAAAAAGGATAACACCACCACTCCCCGGTGTCTATTCAAGACAAATGAAAACAATGTCCACATAAAAACCTGTACATGGACGTCCAAAACAGCAAAACTCATAGTAGCCCAAAGGTGGGACAACCCTAATGCCCATCCACGTACTGAAATAGTACTCAGCCATGAAAAAAAGTGAGGCACCGACACTCGTCACGTGGATGGACCTTGAACACATGATGCTCAGTGAGAGGAGCCAAACCCAGAATGCCACAGAGCGTGTGATTCCATGTGTGTGAAATGTCAAGAACAGGCACATCCACAGAGACAGAGAGTGGATTAGTGATTGCCTGGGGTGGGGGGTGACTGCTGATGGGTATCCACACCCCCCAAAGTGCCATGAGGTGACTAGGAAACTCCCCTCCTCAAGAAGACAGCAGGAGGCCAATGGGCACTGAATTTCTCTAAGGACAGGACAGAGGAAGACCCTAAGCGAAATGTCTTATGGTGCTGCTGCCACAATGCAGTGGGACCATGTGCCCGGACAGGAGCAGCTGCGAATCTTACATCCTCCAGTGCAGAGTGGAAAACCACCTAGGGCGTCTTGTGACATGATGTGACGTGACGTGACATGATAACACAGAACATGGGAAGTGGCTTGTTCTAAACCACTCAGGTGCTGCAAGAGGGCCCCACCTACATTCTGATTGTATCTCATCTCTAAATCCTCTCCCGACCTGAGGAACCTTCTGAATCTGCCCCTGCTCCCCGAGAACAGCCCCAGGACATGGGGAAACGACTCACTACAGTCCGAAGTCCTCACCAGTCCTGTGCAAGACAAAGCTCCCAGAGCAGACTTAACACCTGTCCTATCTCTGTATAAATCACATCTGTGAGGATGACTATCTTAATCCTGGGATCTTCCCAGTAAATTCCTGCACCTATGGGTGGTCCTGAGGGCCCTGACACAGGTGACTTTAGGCTGCTCCTGATGGGACCTCTCTCTCGGACCTCCCTCTCCTGGCAGCCCCCCACCTAGGCCGCACAGTTTCAAGCCACAGCACCGGTGCTCATTTCAGACTCACCGTTCAAGGCAAGAAAACAGCCGCAGCCTAGCCTCTGTCTGCCGGCTCCCAGCGTTCTTAGGCTGCGACCACCTGAGGATGACTGGAGGAGTGGGCTCTGTGTCACTGGGGCCAATGTGCCAGAGTTAACTTTGACCGAAAAGATGTGAACAGTCCCTACCTAAGTCCCTGTGACAAGCTCCAACATCACTGAAATCTCCTGTTTCTTCCATCTGTGGAGAAAAGCCTGAGGGGAAAGAGATGGGAGGGGCCCCAGCACACACAGCATGCACACTGTCCTTTCCACAGGGAAACTAGATTTGCTCATGGTCCGGGCCAGCTGTCAGGTCCAGGATCAGACTCAGGCAGGGCAAATGCACCCCTGTCCCACCCATCTCTGTCTCGCCACAGACACCACCTACCCTGACCAGAACTCACATGCTCTCAAAGTCCAGAAAAAAAGAGCATGGTCTGCATAAAGCATCCATTCCAACAGGGAGACCAAAGCAGGCCCCACCCAAAGCCAGGTGAGCAAAAGTCACTGACGGGAGGCCCTAGGCTTTGTCATTCTGCCAACCTGCCCAGGAGTAGTCACAGATCTAGAGACAATACCAGCTCAACTATCTGACTCCCAAGGACTCAACTCAGAGCAGGACCAGAGTAAAGGTGCGCTGATGTCTCCAGAATACATGCAGCTCCAGCTGGCTTTCCTAAGGAGAAAGCAGCCATCATTCTAGTGCCCGGCAGCTCTGCACCTTCTGGGCCTGCCTATCAGCAGCACCAGGCCGTCCTAATGTGGACAAGCCTGAAGGGAGCAGCTCTTACCCAGGTGGAGGCCCCAAGACATTTCCTGGAGAGGCACCTGTCCCCAAGGGCACAGGCAGGTCCACAGCTACTGGGCACCTTTCCCACGCAGCATTTCCATGAGGCCACAGCTGCCCAAGGTGCCACACACTGGACGAGTGAAACCTGTGTGCCAGGCCCATCACTGTGAGCCAAGAGCACACGGTCAGGCTGTGAGCAGACGACTGAGGTGCTGCGGGAGCTCCGACATCAGCCTGGGCAGAGAGCTGGACGAAGCATCTCCCAGGTAGAAGGGGTGCCCTGAGGTATGACAGATAAGCAGACAGAAGCCAAGTAGAAGGAAAGGATAGGCTCCAGTGGAAGAAGGGATGTGAGCGGGAAGGAAGGGCCTGGCCACCTGGGAACTGGTAGGCTACAGGACAGGGAGGGGCAGGGGCAGGGGCTGGCCTTGCCTGGCTGGGTGGTACTGCTGCGGGTGGAGAGGGAAAAAGAGGAGGCGGCGGGCCATGGGGGATCCTTGGCCTAGAGAAGCAGGCTTTGAGGCTTAGAAAAGCACACTGGGCTATTTTTAGGCTCCTGTTGGCTTTGTTTCCTCTCCAGTTCTTAAGTAACAGGAGGCAGGACTGCACTTGCCAACACAGCGCCTGGTCAAAGCCACAGAAAGCTGCTGGGAGGTCTCTCAAGACCCAGGATGTATGTTCCTGCCAAATCCAGGCATTCAGCAATCAGGCAGCCTCACTACACCCTCCTGGCGCAGGACTGAGCCCAAGACGAGCTCTGGACGTAGGCAACAGTACACCAGAAGCACAGATGGTTCCGCAGCCTGTGGTCACCTTGTTCCAGACCCTGCCAAGGCTGGCACTAAGTGTCCTTTTAGCCAAATTCTGCTCCTGCCACATTGCAGGGGCCACATGGGGCTAATGACCCCCTAAGCCACACAAAGCCCAGAGAACGAGACAATTTACTCACAGGGAGCCTCTCCTGTGTGCCCAACAACGCAGTGCAATGTGCAGATATGTCTGTGATCCCCAAACACCCACAGAGCTAGGCATTGCCACTTGACGGTAACAAGAGGAATAAGAAGGAAGGAGAAACGATGTGCCCAGGACACCCTCCACCCCCAGCCTCCTCCAAACTATGCTCCCCACGGAGTGCTGAAGGCCACAGGTGGATCAATCAGGGCTGTTCTGAGAAACGGAATAAAAACTCTTCCACTGTGTGTTTGCAACTGCTGGGCTCACTCACCAGAACCAGGAAGTATTTTCTGAACTTAAAAAGCTGTGTTGTTTTAAGGAAGTCATTAAGTCTTAGGAAATGGTTAGCCACCTGGAATTCTTAGCTAGTGGATATAGCAACCAGGCGGGAAGAAGTTTCCTGGGAACAGAAAGCAGCTAGACTCACTGCCCGGTCACTCTGAAGGACAAATGCTGAAGAATTTTAGATGTGGGCAGAACAGGAGAGGTCAAAGGATGTAACTCCTCACCTTTCACTGTGCAGAGAGAATTCTGGAAAGACATTCCCACCAAGGAAAAGGGAAGGAGAGCTGAGCACATGCCCCGGATGTACAACTCCTAGTCCAGGAAAAGTGGAATAGCAGCAGAGGGAAGTACTTCCAAACTCACTATACAAAGCCAGCATAATCCAACACCAAAGCCAAAGACGGTATGAGAAAGAGAAATCACCGACCAGGACACAGATGCCAAAATCCTCAACGAGACAGAACAACCCAAAAACCCAACAATGTGTGAAAAAACACACCATGAACCAGTGGCATTTACCCTGGGTGTAGACAGTCAGCTCACAAATCTCCATCACATCAACAGGCCACAAAGAGAAAAATCATGTGATTGTATCAGCAGGTGTAGAAAATCCAACACCCTTTCACAATAATGATGCTCATCAGAATAAGAATAAAGGGGAACTCTGTCAACTTGAGAAAGAACATCCACAAAACACCGACAGTGAGCATCATACTCCATGGCAAGAAACTTGAAGCTTTCCTGCTTAGATCAGGAGCCAGGCAGGATGTCCCCTTACCCTGCTTTTCAACACTGCATGCAAAGTCCTAGCCAGTGCAACGGGACAAGAGAAGTAAATGCAAAGTGTGCATGTCAGGAAGGAAAGAGGGGATAAAACTGTTTACAGATGACAAAATCATCTATGCAGAAAACCTGAAAAAAATTAACAAAAAAGCTAGAACTAATACACAAGTATAGCAAGGTTATAGTATAAAGGTATTATTAATATATAATATCCAAAGATCAGTTGCTTTCCTATAAACCAGCAGTGAACAAGTAGAATTTGAAACTAAAATGACAATATAATTTATTATCAGCATCGCAAAAGGGAGAAATACTTAGGTATACATCTAAAAAATACGTACAAGATCTATACGAGAAAATGACAAAACTCTGATGAAAGAAGACAAAGAACTGGATGAATGGAGAGGGAGTCGATGTCCTTGGATGGGAAGAATCAACATTGTCAAGATGTCCGTTCTTCCCGACTTGACCTACAGATGCAATGCGCCTGTCATGGGAATCCCAGCGAGTCATTATGTGAGTGTGGACATACTGATTCTAGCGCCCACACAGAGCCGAAGTTCCAGAACAGGCAACAGCATCAAAGGGGAACAAAGTCGGAGGACTGACATCACCAACTTCAAAACTTAGTCTAAAACTGCAGCAATCCAGACAGCGTGTGCGGACGACAGCACAGACACACATCAATGGGACAGAACAGGGGGCCCAGAAACAGACCCTCAAACACAGCCGGCTGACCTTTGACAAAGGAGCAAAGCTGGTCTCTGCCAACGAACGGTGCTGGAACGACTTGGCCTCCACATACAAAGAAATGAATCAAGACACAGACCTTACTTACATCCTTCACAAAAACTAACATAAACAGATCATGGACTTAAATGTAAAACACAAAACTATGAAACTCACGTAAGATACTGTGAGCATAAACCTAAGTGACTTAGATTTGGTGAGGACTCTTACATATACCAGAAGCATGATCTGTGAAAGAAGCTGTTACACTGTTTCTAAGAAACAGGAAACTTCCTCTTTCCCCATCTCGTGCATCCCCAATCAATTCCCAAACAATGATTATGTGATTTATTCCATTTTCTTAATGTGATCAGGAACATCGAATCCAGCTCAAGAGTCAACAGCCCGTGGGCCATCCTGCTCTGGGCTGGTGACAATGGGGACGGATGAGACTAAAGAGTGACGAGAGTTCTTAAGGAGAGAACAGTCACAGGACCCATCGGTGGGACCTAAGTGGTTTGGCTTCAACAACTGGGTATGTGGCAGATAATGAACTAAGATGGACAAAGCAGGATCTATTAAAGATCTGGTTTTGGACCTACACCAAGTAAGTGGAGGCTCCAGCAGTAGAAACCCCAGTAGTAAGGTGAACAGGGAGGCTTGAACAAGGAAACTCACGTCAAGCTGTGAACACAGACACCCTGGGCAGGAGCAGTGAGACCAGAGGATCCAGGCCAGAGCCCAATAAACCTTGATGTCAAAAGGCAGCTAGCTCAGTGATGGAGACTGAGGTGCAGCCCAAAGAGCCATGGAGAGTGCTGCCCATAATCCCAGCCTTGCCAAGAAAAGGGGCTTGGAGGCTGGGTCGCACACTGCCAGGAAAGCAGCAAGAGAAAGACGCCACTCAGTCGGCCGGTGGATGGGGGTAGAGGATGTTTCTGCCACACCCTATTGCCCATCTCACACCAGCTCCACTACACACACACAGCATGACACAGGAGCAGCAGCTCCCTCAGAAGGAGTCCAATGTGCTCTGAGAGCTCCTCAGGTGCCCAGGCACATGCAGAGGCAATTACCTCTGTGCAGTTGGGGGCTGAGAAAGACAGATACTGCAATGTGCCACCTCTGTTCTCTGAGAGCATGGAGCAGGAGTTAGAAATGCTCCCCGAAAATGGCCCCTGAGGAAGGAGGGCAAGCACAGCCAAGAAATGGTGGGAAAGAGGCAAGAGAACAGAGGGAGGAGAACTTCTGGGTAATGTCAGCTGCCCCATCTGAAGGGCTCCTGGAGGGAGCTGGGCAGGCCTTCTTCCAGTGACACCACACGCCCAGCTCAGGCCAGGCTGGTGCAAGAATGGATGAGTAGGGGCAGCCCCAGTGGGGATAAGCCGGATCCCACGGGAAGAGACGAACGGCGGGTCCAACAGGAGAAGGAAACATAGGGGACTCATTAGCCACAGGGGCATGGAGCGATGGCACTCACTGTGTATTCTGCATGCTTTTTTCCATACCATTTCATCCACTTCCTGAACTCTCGGTCCATGGTCTGCAAGAAAACCAGAGGGCACGTCAGAAACCCTGGACAGTCAGTGAGGCAGAGGAGGCCCCTCCACACACTCAGGCAGGCAACCTGTGGCTCTGTGAGGGCTGTCCATCCCTCGGTCCCCCTCCTCCCCATCAAGCTGGGACTGCCAGTCTGCATCTCCTCCACCCAGACAACCCATGAACAGCAGCCTCAGGAGGAGTCTAGGGGTCCCATGGATAGTAGACTAAGGGGTCTATGGCAGGTTCTGGCCTCCAAGGAACCTGAGGTCACCAGAGTCCAAACCACTGCTTCTGTGAGATAATATGATGTTCAGACCCACCCACTCCCCAGACAGTGTCACCAGCTGACCCCACCCTACGGGGCATGGAGGCTGTAGCATCCAGAGGAACTGAAACACACTGATGGGGGCCAAACTCACGTTGGAGACTATGAGGCCCCCAGAGTCCCTGCCTGGATGCCCCTCCCTCCCCATGTCTCAGCACACACCTCCCCCACCCATGGGTGGAGGAAAAGAGACACGACCATGAGTCCCCAGAACAGCTCACCTCCGCGTACTTGGCTGGGATGTCAGCTTTCTCGACTCCGTAGTGATGTTTGCAGTTGGTGGCTGCTGCGACCTGCAGCACGACCTGGCCCACTCCTTCAGAGAGGGGAGAGGGTGCCGTCACAGATGCAGCACCATGATGGGGAGGGGGCAGGGTATGAGAGGCCAGGTGGACAGTGGCCACAAGGGTAACAAGCAGAGCCCCCAGACTCTCTATGGAGGTGCAAGCTCTGCCTGCAGTGCTGACGAGACTCGATGACCCAGACTGAGCTGAGCTCCCAGTAGGGAATGGCTGTTCCACTTTGCTTGACACCTCAGTGAGGCTCCCATCTACCTTGCATCCATACCACACTGCCACCACAGCATAGCAGGGCTCACCAGACCTGACATCACCTTGACGATACCATCGATGTTTGTCATCAACTGGGTTTAAAGAGAGACTGGAGGAGCAGGAGAGCGCCCCCCACAGAACAGAAACGGGGTCTCCAAACCACTGCCACTGGTGGCATTACTGTGCAGCCCGACAAGCAGGCCAAGCAGCTGACAAACGGGCTGCCCGAGTCCAGGCAAGGGGCAGGGCCTGCCAGTAAACAGCACTGTGGGCCTTAGCCAGCAACCTCTCTTCCCACAAGAGGCCAGCTTTGCATTTCAAATAATATGTTAGGATCTGCTCAATTTTCCATTTTGAATAGAACATATTCAAATAATAAAAATAGGCACACTGTTTAGAAACATGGGTAAATGAAGGCCCACAGGTAGAGGTCATGAGGGTCCCAGGTTCAGTGGAGATGGTAAGAGCCAGACACAAGAAGGCAGGTGGTTTTCAAAAATCATCAGCCTTTCCACGTGAGATAACTTAAACAGCCTTCTAGATAACTGGCCTCTGAGCCACATGCTTGCAAACTAAAATGTGAATTGTGTGCTTAAAAGGGCTTAAACTAAGGATGATGCTACCAAAGAAGTCTTCTTGTCCCAGACTGCCAAGCACACGTGTGCCTGTTTGAGACAGGACTTTCAAGTCTCTAAATGCAACTTATACAGAAACAAGGTCACATTGGCACAGCAAAGACACGCCAGTGGAAGGCCGTACGCAGGGTTCCTAGTAGAGTGGTCTGATGTTTGACACAGTCATAATGTTTGACAGCTGTCACCCTGATCAGAACATCCTACCCAGGAATCAATCAGCCCAATATTTATTCATTCTATAAAGCACATCTGCGCATACCTGCCAGGCCCCCATGGATCTCCTGCTAAGACAGGCCCTTCTCCCAGGAGCCTCCACTGGTATTGAGGATGTTCCATAACAAAGAAGTAAGAGGCTGGCCCTGACTGGTGTTTTTCAGTGGGCTGGGTATCATCCTGCAGACCAAGAGGTTGCCAGTTCAATTCCCAGGTGGGGCATAAGCCTGGGTTGTGGGCCAGGTCCCCAGTAGGGGGCTTCCAAGAGGCAACTGATTGATGTTTCCCTCGCACATCAATATTTCTCTCCCTGTCTTTCTCCCTCCCTTTCTCTCTTTCTAAAAACATGTAGGGGGCTGTTGGGGCTGAAGAGTGCTGGGACCACCCCAGGCCGTGAGAAGCAGGAGAAAGGGGGCTTGGTTGGAGCCTGTTGGGATGGAGTCATTTTCTCCATGTCTGGCGGAGCCAGGGGCTCTACAGGAAGGTCAGCTGGGGCAGTGGGTCTGAGGGAGCACTTGGCCCCTCCAGCAACCCCACACTCTGGACTTTTCATGAAGTACGAGGACATGGAGAGCAGGGCCCTGGGGCCACCTGCCCCACACTCACCACTTCCCAGGTCCACGAACAGGTCATCCTCTGTCATCTTGATCTCGTCAATCATCTGCGCGACCAGGTCGAAGGAGGTCTCCCCATACACCTCCGGGGAGAAGGGCTCGTAGTTGTTCAGCTTCTCCGGGTCCGTCACCGAGTGGTTGTAAACCTGCTGCAGGATGTGCCGCAGGAGCCCGTTGGACGGCCGCGTGTTCAGCTTCATGGGCTGTGTGGTCCCCTTCCACTACGGACATCGAAGACAGTGCCGGGACACGTCACACAGGGGACAGTCCACCCTACAGCCTTCACACTTCAGCACCAGCTCACTGCCCTTTTTTGAAAAAAGTGTGCGTGTGTGTGTACATGAACGTGTTTGTGTATGAGCCTGTGCGTGCATAAGAATATGCGTACAGGTGTGCACACAGGTGTGTACATGCCTGTGGCTGAGTACTGGTGAGCAGCAAGGCCCACAGTGCACAAAATGCTCACTGCCTGGGCCCTGTACTGCTGTGCCACCTCATCAGGCAACAGGCCTGTCAGCCTGTCAACTCCAGAACCCTGGCCTCAAAATGTCCATCTTCCTAAAAATCTACCTGAAAGAAGAAATGGGCCTACAGCTGTAGAGAACTGGCACCCCTTGGCCTCAGCCTTGGCCTCCCCAACTTGCGATCAGGTAACATGAAGGGCAATGGGGTCAAGAACCACAATTGGGGCCTAGATGAGGAGAAAGGCCTGAGGGGAGCGCAGGCTACCTACCAACTGGTGGATGCTGTCGATGGCCCGGTTGTACTTGTCACAGAGCCTCTGCATGCTTTCGAAGCTGAAAAAGGCAAAAGGAAGGTGCTGGTCACTGCCAAGCTCAGAACAGGCCACCAGGAGGGGAAGGCATGTGGACAGGTGATACAGGGTCAGGCAGAGCCTGGCTCCTACAGAGAGGTCACAAGGCACCAAGGAGTCAAGGAGTACCCCACATGGACAACCAGGCTGGGCCGAGTACTTTGGGCTGAGGTGGTGAAGGTTAAGAGACTGTATCATGTGCTTACAGGTGAAATCAGACGTCAACAGCATGCTCACCAGGCCTTATATCAGAAAAGGGGTTCACAAAGCCATTCCTAGAGACCCACAGGGAGTGAGACCCAGACCAGACCCTTAATCCCCACCCAGTCAGGCGGGCTTCCAGGGCCTTTCCTTCCCTGGCTGGATTCCACAGGTTTCCCACCCTTGGCCCTGACTCAGGTGGGCCCTGAGAGCATCCATTCACAGGATCTGCTGAACCACACCCAACACCCTTCTCTCTGCAGAGAAAATGGCAGCACCTCCCCACTTTACACTGGCAGCAGCACTTCTGTTTGCTAAAACTTTTTAAAAGTTTCTGACACTTTCAAAGATACAAGCAGCATGTGTTAGATACATAATGAGAGTTTGGGGAGTTTTTAAATGAAACTAAATTCTCCCAAACACGGTCAATTTTATTTCAGGTGTTAATTTGCAACAGAATCCCCTAACCCAGGGGTTCTCACCTGGGGCAGTCATGCCCCCCAGGAACACTGGGCAATGCCTGGGGACATCTGTGGTTGTAACGGGCCTGGGGGTGCTCCTGGCATTGAGTAGGTGGGGGCCGAGGATGCTGTTCGGCACCCCAGAGTGCCCAGGATGGCCCCACAGAGTGACCTAGCCCTTATGTCCACAGTGCCATACAGAAGGGAGGCTCTCTATGTCTGGGATGCTTGGTGACATCAGCTGAGTAATGAGCTCCTCCACATACAGGACACAGAGCCACAACTTCCCACATGCATCTTTGATACCCACCCATCCCTCATCCTCAGCCCTGGATTTACTGGATTCTGCCATGTATAATGCTCTCCTGCGTATAATGTGCACCCACGTTTTTGGCCCAAACTTTCAGGAAAAAAATCTTTCATTTTAATTTTGTTTTTTTTTTTCGTGTTTTAATCTTTTAATTCAATTATGTATTTATATTTAGAAACAAGACTGATTATCATATACCAGGGTATTATTTTGCATACGGATATCGTTATTGCTTTCTAGAGTTATGCTTTTTTAATGCATAAGCACAAATAATTAAAAACATTTATAAAGATATGGAATTAATGCTATCCACGTGTAATGTGCATCCTTACTTTTCCTTTAAAAATTTGGGCAAAAAAGTGCACATTATACACAGCAAAATATGGTACTGAGTTTACAGGCACTTTCCCTCCCAACAGGTAACAGATTCAACTAAGACCAGAGGCCACAGAACAGGTGTCCAACTTCCTTGGATGGCAGCTGCCATTGAAAAAGCCAGAGACGTCAAGGGCAGGACAGAGCAGCAACCACAAAAACCTGAAGAGTTCTCAGAAAGAGCAGTGATGATGAAGCATCAGACAGGGCTGACCTGATGAGTCAGTAATCCAGGAGAGATGAGCCCCAGCACACTGCAGAGGACTAACTGTGCTCACAGGACGGGGGAGGTGACAAGGAGTACGAGGTGGGCAGTAGGCTCATAGGGGACAGAGGCCCTCCAGGCCCCCTGACCCCGAGTCCACCTTGCAGATGGGAGGATGACTCAGCGGTAGGTCCAGGGCTCTGGCTCCCACTTTCGGAAGCCACAGAGGGAGGACACGGCACTATTAACTACACTGCACTTCAGTTCCTGTGTTCCAACTTTCACATCACCCCTTCAGTCCAACCGCAGTGACGACTCATAGCCTCCCACCACCCCCAGGAGACATTCTCGTGCAGGAATGTAAGGATAGCCCTGGCTGGTGTGGCTCAGTGGACTGAGCACTGGCCTGCAAACCAAAACCTTGCTAGTTCCATTTTCAGTCAGGGCACGTGCCTGGGTTACAGGCCAGGTCCCCAGCTGGCGACATGTGAGAGGCAACCGATAGATGTTTCTCTTTCATACATCAGTGTTTCTCTCCTTCTACCTCCCTTCCTCTCTTTCTAAAATTAAATAAATCTAAAAAAAAAAAAAAAAAAGGAATGAGTGGATGCTGCAAATGAGGGAGCTCAGAACCCCTGGGCTATCTCTGCATCTGGCCCCAGACAGAAACCCACCCTGACAGACCAAACTCAGTCCCACGGGATGGCCTTGCTGTTCCTTGCTTAGAAAAAAACAGTCCCACTGCTCGCCTGACCCCAAGGTCACACTGGTCCCTCGATGAACACCATTGGACTGGTCCCACTGCCCTCTGCCAGACTCTGACATCCGTCCAGTGTTTTCTAAGCAGACTGAACATGAAGGGAAGAACATCAAATACACACCATAAGTGTCTTGTAGCAAAAGCATCTCTAAAACCTCTGCTGCCATTGGCCCTGCACACAGCGGTCAACCTCTTTTTAAAGGTGTGCTTCACTGACTATGCGACCAACATGCAAGGGCCAGAGGCCCTACAAACCCTCATCCCGGGGTCAGAGAGGACTTTGTCACAGGGTCCTCAGCTTGGTGCCCTGGGTGAGGAGAGTGCAATGCCCTTCTTTTTACAATACCAGGTAATAATTACTAGATTGGGAGGAGAGCGAGAAGTGAGAAAACAGAAGCCGGGACTACAGAGGTGGGGAATGCTGACCCGTGGACCAAGAAGGCCTCCAAACACAAAAGTGAGACTAAGTCAGAAATGCCTGAGTGCCAAACCCTCTGTGGGGTCTCCCAGCCTCCTCTGGGCCATGTTCTTCAAGAGCGAGATACCTAAGCCCACAGAGAGCACCGCCCTTTGGTGGTGCCAATTTTGAGCCTGCCAAGATCTAAAACAGCCACGAGCCTGGAATGTCATCTTTCTTTCTCAAAGGAAAACAAAAAAATTCCAAGCGGGCATTCCAGAGCTGGCCTCACCCTTCTCCACCCACAGGACTCTCCTCTGAGATCAGGATGTGCCCGCAGGAAACTGCTGGAGGAGGCCAGAAGGCCAGGCACACAGTTACTGAGTTGGACGGGTCTACTCAGGGCCTGGAGCTTCACAAGCCAGTTCAGCAGGGGCTCTGGGTAGGAAGGCTGGCTGCTGGAGTCACCTGCTATACAAACAGTGACTCCTAACTTGGGGTGACTTCACATAGCCTAAGTCCTGTTGCCACAATGTGGCATTCTCAATTATGTCCTCACTGTGAGAGCCTCTGCCAGTATGATAAAAATTTCCTACCAAAATAGCTCCACAGAGACTACAGCCAGCTCCAAAAGGAAATTTCAGATCAGCTTGCACCATCGAAGAAGAACTAATTATAGGCTATGTCCCCACCATGTGCTCAGCCAGCGGAGAAGCAGCTCCCACAGAAGTCTGCTTACCTTTTGGTGTCGTAGTCAATTAGGACATAATTCTCCATAGCAAGCTTGAGGTCTGGGATTTCCTCACAGACCCATCTGAAATCCAAAAGCAGAAACAACAAAGAAGATGATTATTAAGGCTTGACATTTCATTCTCAACTTTCTTAACACTGTTTACTACCAACTATAAAAAGAAAACATCCTCATTACTCAACTCAACAATGTGAAAGAAAAAGGAGGCATTGCTTCAAAATAAATGCTGTCAAGTTTATAATGAGGTTCCAAATTATGCAAATTTTATGTAGCTTCAAGTTCAAGCAATGTTGGCTTGGGTGCTACGTGGATTTACATATTACAGGGTAGAGGACACCAATCAGCTCAAGCCAGACAGCGTGGAAAGCAAGGTACTGACTAGACACAAAAGAGACCATTACTGAAAGAACTAACTATCCCATGACGGTGGGGCTTCTTCAGACACAAGAGGACGAAGGGAAACCTACAGATTAAAAGGGAAAAACATATCAGCCAATCCCAAGGCACAAGTAATAACCCTTATTGGATCCTAACACAAATCTTTAAAAACATAAAAGCAGAGTCATCACTACAGATTACACAGAGAATAAAAGGAAAATCAGGTATATGATAAAAAATGGCACGCCAATAAATTCAACAATTTAGATGAACAAATTCCTTGAAAACAAATTATCAAAACTGTGAACAAACACAAAAATCCTTAAAAAATATTAGTCAAACGAATTCAGCAACACGCCTTGATGAAGTAGGGTTTATCCCAGGAGCAAAGAGTTGTTTAACATTAAAATTAATCACTGCAATTCATCTCATTAATAGGATAAAGGAGAAAAAGTAGTACAGTCATCTCAATAGACGCAGAAAGCGCACATGACAAAACTGAATCTCTACTCGTGATGCAAGTCTCAGGAAACTAGAAATGGGGAAAGTCGTCCTCAACCCAATAAAGGGCACAGGGTCAGGTATGAAGCTGGTCTCTGTGGGCAAGAAACCCACCCTCAGCTCCACCTTGCAGGGTGGCTTCATTCCGGGCTCTGCCTGGAACGGGGGGTGGGGGAGGGGGCGGGGGAGGGGGGCGGAGTGGAGCACAAGGAGAGCAGAGAAGAAAGAAGGAACAGCTCTCTCTGTCCCTGGCTCCTGTGTCATCTAGTGAGACTTCCTCACCCAGCATGGAGCATTACTTCTCCTACCAGCTGCTGAACCCAGCTAGCAGATTTCTTCATCGTGACCCCTACTCCAGTCCACCCGAAACACACACACAGACCACACTCCCACCTCAGAGGTCTGGGTACCTGCCCTTTGAGACCCATTACAAGCTCACAGTCACCAGGGCCAGTTGGGCCGTTCACATGTCACCTCCCAAGTGATCCCCATACCCAAGGGTCCCTAGGTCACTGTCTCTGGGCTGCACTAGCACTCTCTCCTCCTTTGCATAGAATAAGTCCCTTTTCTCCTAGTAAGCACCTCCTCCTGAGAAATCCTCGGGTCAGCAGCACATGTGGGTTTCGGGTAGGAGACCATGAGCCCTGCAGTGACCACCAAACTAGGTACAAGACTCAGACTCCCGGAGAGTGGGCACAGGTGAGGATGCCTGTGAGCCCCACTTCCCTTCAACACTGTACTGGACAGAGGTCCTGGAGAGTGCCACATGGCAAGGGAAACAAATGGACAGTCTTAACTGGAAACGAAGACGCAAAACTGTCTCAATTCATAGACACATGATTCAGTATGTAGTCTAGCTTAGGGAATCTACAAAGAAGCTTCTAGAATTCTAAATGTGAATTAAGCTAGGGTGCTGAATATAAGGTCAACATGCAAAAATGAGCTATATTTATATATGCCAGCATCAAAGAATAAAAAAACATTTAAATGTACTTAAAATAGGATTAAAACATAAATACTTATGGATCATTTTACAGAAAGATTTGCAAGAACACTATTGAAAACTACAAAACATTGCTGAGAAAAGTTAAAGACAACATAAACAAACAATGTCCATGGGATCCAAGACTCAATATTGTTAACCCTCCTCCTAGAACTAAACTCCACCTCAAAGTAATCCCCACAAAAGCCCAGCAGGCTTTTTTGGAGAAAGATGTAAGTGATTAATTTTAGTGTCTGATTCTAAAATTGACATACAAAGGCAGAGAATCTGGAACAGCCAAATAATCTTTAAAAATAACAGCACTGTAGCAGGACTCATACCACTGTCTTCTGGACTCACTACAAGTGTGCCGTAACCAGGAGTGCGTGGGACTGGCCGGGGCAAACAGCAGAGATGCTGAATGCAGAATCCAGGGAGACAAACACATAAACAACACAATTTTGACACAGGCACCGAGGCAACTAGATGGGGAAAAGAGAATCTTTTCAACAAATGAGGCTGGAACCACTGAGTATCAGATGGAAAAAAAGATGAATCTTCACCCCCGTAATCATAAACCCCATTTAACATAAACCAAAATTAATTCACAACTGATTTTAAGCCTGAACGTAAAAGCTAAAACCACAGAGCTTCTTGAAGAAAATGAAAGACAGTATCTTTGCGACTCAGGAGGCAAAGATTTCCTGGATGCGACCCAGACAACTAACCATCAAAGAATGAACTTAGTTAAAAGCTCCCACTCACTGAGGTGCCATTAAAACCGCAGTCAAACTACACTACACATCATGCAGCAACCAGGCACTCACTGCCAGAGTATGTCAAGAATTCTTACAATTTAGTCAGTGTGGGGGGGGGGGGGGACGAACAGCTCACTCTCAAGAAACAACAAAACCTGTTCTACAAGGGACGAGAGGAGAGCTCCCTGGAGAAGTGGCTGATTGTAAGGGTGCAACACGGGAAACTCAGGATGACTCTGGAGAATCCTGTGGTTCCAGAAAGTGAGGCTGTGCTCAGAATGTGCTGGGACAAGTTGGGGGACATGGAACAAACTGGAAGAGCCCCTGGAGGGTGGCCAAAGTTGAAAACAACCCAAACGCATCCAGCGTGCAACGGACGGGTGAACAGGATGAAGGAACTAGGGTCCCTCCTACAACGGCACACTCCTTAGTAATAAAATGGAGAACCTATTATACATACAACTGAGAACCTCAAAACCGTGTGCTCAGTACGTGCTGTATGATTCCATGTAGGTAAAATTTTAGAAAATGCAAAGTAACCCACAGTTCCAGGAAGCAGATCGGGGTTGCCACGGACGGGTGTGAAGCGGGAGACGGGCTGTAGGGGACACGAGGAAATGTGCAGGACAGAGAGGTCTGCTGCCGTGACTGCTCTGCACGGACGTGCGTACAGCCACCCCATGCAGACCACACACTTCACGTGTGCGCAGTTCTGTGCCTCAGCTGTATCTCAGCGGCATTTCTAAAAGTAGTGATATGGGGAAGAGAATCCTTGACTACTGTGCATGTTGGAAATTCTCCATTATTAAAAGCAAAGAGAGACGGAACAAACTGAGGCAACTGCAGTGAATGAACAGAACTCATCTGTGGGGACAAAGAGCGAAGAAGCTGTTCTGAGACCCAGGACATGAGGCTCAGGACTGGAGATCAGTAGCCACTGCCAGCCTGGGAGAGGACCAGGCCAACTGCAGATTCCAAACAAAAGGCTGGCTCGACAGCTTCCAACTGGCCTGACGCCCCATTCTGCAGGACGAGGAGGCACCCTGCCTAGCAGAGAAAAGCCCAACAGAGGCCGACCGCCATGGAGCACACTCGGGGCGTGGACGAGAAGCAGGCTGTCTGCTCAGAGCCCTCCCTCTCTCAGCCACAACACTCTCACCTCCTAACCAGCAGTCTCTTCAAAAATAAATAAATCAAATTAAGCAACCAGTAATACCAACTGAGTGGTTCATGGATTACACCAGGAAAAAAAGTAGGTCACAAATCTCAACAATGGCACCTGGTCAGGCCCACCACACTAGATCCACATAAATCATTTCACTCAGTTCTCAAAAAAACCTGGCAAGGTGGCTCTACTCAGCCCCAAGAGCACACCAAACCAGCTGGGGAAGCTGCAAGGCCTATTAGGTCACCAGCTCCCAGGCGGCAGCGTGGGGACGTCTGTCCTGACTCCTCCACACGCACCACAGGCTGGCCCTACCAGGAGCTGCTGCAGGCTCATGTGGATGTCACGGTGTGTGGCCAAGCTGGTGGCTACATGGCTAAGAATGTTAAGGAAGAACACAGTGCAGTGCCAGGAAACACACATGTAGGCACGTGTTTACTGAGGGAACTGACGAAGAACAGGGGTTTCTAAGCACTGCTTGTACAAAGCAGGAAGCGTCATCCCTTGAGTTTGTGCCAGACTCTCAAAGCAGCATGGGGAAAAGGCCCATCAGAGACAGAGTGGAGGGCACTGTCCTCTTGGTTCTGTCAAGGTTGTCACGGACACACCCTGTGCTCTTCCCTGCACTCTCATGGACTGGGCTCTTGGAGGGCTGCGGAGGACACTGAGGGAAAATCGGCCCATCAAGGGGACATGGTGCCCTGGCTGGCGTAGCTCAGTGGATTGAGTGCGGGCTGCGAACCAGGCATCGCAGGTTCGATTCCTAGTCAGGGCACATGCCTAGGTTGCAGGCCGTGTCCCCCAGCAACCGCACATTGATGTTTCTCTCTCTCCCTCTCCCTTCCCTCTCTAAAAATAAATAAATAAAATCTTTAAAAAAAAATACACCAACATAAGATCTTTAAAAAAAAAAGGGGGGGGGGGACATGGCTGAGTCAGCACCAAATCCAACAGTGAGCAGACAGAGACAGATAGAAGAGAGAGTAAAACAAGGGGCGGAGGGACGGGGACTTTCCTTGTCCATCACCTTCCACAGGAAGACGGAGCTCACAGAGGTGCCAGGGCCCGTCCAGGCCGCACCCAGACAGGCTGGGCCCCTCTGACCAAGCTCTGACACCCACTTCTCAAGATGCTGACACGAACCACAAGAGGGACTGGGCTGGTGGAAGGGAGGGGACGCTTGAAAAATAGGGATGGGCCCTGGCCCCAGGCCAGAGCCACCCCTGTTGGGAACCGCCCTGCCTGGTTTCAGAAGCTGTAACCCCCACAAAGGCTGAGGGAGCGACCTTGGACCCTAAGCCACCAAGGAGACAAAAGCTTATCCCCCTGGCAGGAGCACTGCGTCTGTTCCTTTTACTTCATCCATAACTGGTCCCCAATGCTTGGTCGGTTAGCCAATGACAAGTAAGATTCCCCAAGAGGGGAACAACCTAAGACAGGCACTATCACATGGGAGGCCCCCAAGGAAGGACTTTGGGAGCTACAGCAAAAGGGGTGATGGACCCTCACCCATCGGCTTTGACAAAGCCTGAGTCCTCACTGTCTGCAAGAAATCTCCTAATCTCTTGGCTGCCTTACTTCCCTTGCTCCACCTAAGCCTGACATAATGACAGAAGGTGGTGCAGCCCTGTGCTGGAAAGGGCAGGTTCCCCGGGCGATCAGGCCTAAGAAAGAATATGTAAAATCCTCTGAAACCTGCTTTGTTTAGAATGCTCTCAATTAAATGATAAGGGTCCAAACAAGAAGTAAGTTTGTTCCTCAAAGTTTTACAGCTCTTTAGCTATCTGACCCTGACTCAAAATAGGCCCTCAGAGTTCTTTGTTAACTATTGTTTGATCCTTACTGCCTGGCAATGATTAATGAGCTTTACCCAAATTCTTGTGTAAACGAACCCAATAAAAGCCCATTGAGGAACAGGCTCTTGGCCCTTCTCCTAGAGATCAGCCACCTTTCCTCCTCAAGCAGATCATGTCTTGGTAGACTTATTCTCATCTGTGGCAGCTGGAGGGAGGGCCCTGCGGGTGCAGCCCCACCACACACCCCTACAGGTGCCACACTCACCGGATGGTCTCAATGATTTCATGAGCAGCATCATGGTGTTTGTCCTGAAAGATAAAATGACAGGGTTAAGAGCTGACCAAGAAGTCCTTCTACCCTCCACAGACGGTGGGTTGGTCATCTCAGGGTCCAGGGACCACAGATGGGAGACACTGCAGCCCTTGAGCTTTCCCGTCTCTGCATTTCCAAACCAAGCTCCCAAGCCCCCCAACAAGAAAGAACCTCCCAGAGAGTCTTGCCATGGCACTGAGGTGCTGTCCTGGGACCCCTGCCCACTTGGAGCATGATGGCCTAGGGGAGGGACTGTTCCTACAGTGCTCTTTCCCCAGCAGGCAGGGGAGAAGAGACAGAGTCTGTGACCCCACCTGCCAGTGCACACTGGCACCTCTCCTGGGTGCTCCTATGGCTTGGATGCCACAAACCTGAGTTACTGAACCTCCCAGGCCTCCAGTTCCCCATCTATAAAATGGGGAATGCTAGTAACAGCCAGCGTGAGAGCACACGTGGTAGTCCTTACACCTGGATAAAGACACTTCCCACCACTTCCACTGCCGGCCAGGACTGTGCCAACTGTGGGGGTTCCTCATGGCTTCTTCCTCAAAAGGAAGCTCAGGGTCACTCCAGGCCTATCACTAGAGTGTGGAGAGCAAGCTAACCCCAAACCTCGCTGAAACCAGGATCAGGAAGCAACAAGTGGCATCCCCGCCCCCGCCGTCTCTGTCCTTCTCTCACATAAGCACTATGCCTTCCACATCGTGATGGTGAGGGTTAGCAGAGTGGTGAATGCAAGTGGGTCAGTAAAGAGGGCGGGCTCAAGAAAATGGGTTTGGAGACAGGCCTGCCAATAGCTGCTCTGACAGTAATGATGCCTCTTAGCCCAGACCACCATCTCCACCACTTTACAATAGGAGGACAGTGACCACAGATAGAGTACGCCACATGTTTCAGCATTCAATAATACAATCAAAACAGCTTTTTCCACACCTGGGAGTCCTAAGCATTATTTTTTAAATAATAGCTCCACTGAGATATAATTTAGATAGAATAGAACTGACCCGTTCAAGTACACAGTTCAGTGGTTCTTGGTACGTTCCGTGTTGGGCAACCACTGCACTAATTTCAGAATATTCCATCCCCCCAAAAGGAAGCTCCATCCCCATCAGCATTCATTCTCCAGGCCCCTCCCAGCCCCTGACAAACACTAACTCACTTCCTGTCTCCATGGATTTGCCTTCTATTTCACATAAATGGGACCATATACTATGTGGCCTTTTGTGCAATGCCTTATTTTTAAAGGTCAAAGAAAAACTATCCTTCTAGTGTTCAAAATAATATCCTCCCACTTACTAAGAATCAGACAACAAATACCACTTAACTGCTATCATTTAGAGAAGGTGAGGGCAATATGAGAACATATGAGATCTGCCTGAAAAAAGTCCAGCCATTGTTAATATAATGAGAATGGTTTGCACAACATCAAGTAACCTGGCAGCCAAGAGTGGTCTAGTATACACATGCGTGAATAGTACTTCATGGCACTAGTCAGTGGGGGCAATAGACGCTGTTGAGTGAGCATGTGCCCTGTGTGGCATCACATTCAAAATGACTGAGCGAGTAGAGCAACAAATCTGCATCAAATTTTGCATTAAGTTTGAACATGCCTCTGCAGAAACTATTTGGATAATTCAGAAGGATGCAGCTATGGGCAATGGTGATTGGCTGCTGCATCACAACAATGTGCCCACTCATGCATCACGTCTTGTGCAGAGTTTTCTGATGAAACATCAAATCACCCAGGTGACTCAGCCCCTCTACAGTCCAGATTTGGTGTCCTGCGACTTCTGCCTCTTCCCAAAACTAAAATCACCTTTGAAAGGGAAGAGATTTTATCATTGATGAGATTTAGCAAAATACAACGGGACAGCTGATGGCGACTAAGAGAACTGTGAGGCCCCAAGGTGTCTAGTTTGAAGGGGACTGAGGCATCATTGTCCTATGTACAATGTTTTCTGTATCTTCAATAATGTCTGTTTTCCATATTACATGGCTAGATACCTTCTGAACATACCATGTATATCTACAGAGAAACACACACGTGTGCAACACAGCAGCATGATTCACAATCGTCAACAGCGCAACACGGCTGGCAGCCATCACCAGGCCATGGCCCTTGCTGAATTAATTATCTTGATCCAAATATTTAAGGGTCTGGAATTTGGTCTCTGTGATGGAACGAACTGGTGCCTTCTCAGCTTTAAAACCAAAACAAAGGGAGAGAAAATTGACAGCTACACCCTCTGAGGTCTCAGAGTGATCCTTTTAGGGCCAGGCCAGTTTCCACTGAGAGCACTGAGAGGTGTAACTTTAGAAGCCCTGGTCACCATCAATGATTCAGAAACTCTCATGACCTCTTGGCCATGGCCTCTTCTTACTTCTCCACAGGCCTTGGGAGGAGAAAGACATCAGATGCCGACCAGGAAAGGTCAGACTGACAACAGCCCCAAGGAATCCCTGGACTGACAGCTCAGCCCTCATCTTGGTATGCAGGGACACCCCCCCAGACTCTCTCCCACAGCACAGGAGCCTTGGACCCTGGCTGATGGCCCAGCTGTTGTCTCATTACGCAAGCACACCTCCTCATACTGCCCTCTGCATTTCAGGAGCCCCAGACACTGATTTGACAGCCCAGCCCTCCCCTTATTACACAGGGATACCCCTACACTGCCTCCTTCACTGCCCATATCCCCAGCCCAGCAGGGCCCACGGCAGAAGTTCCGTTTGACCAACCCACGCTTTTCTCACTTCTCGTACCAGAGCACCCAAGAGAAGTAGCTGAGAGAGGTTCTGCCCATAAAAATCAGGCTAGCAGAACACTGACAGCTGGGAAAGCTGAGTGGTGGGTACCCAGGGTTCACCAACTCCCCACTTTAGGGAACATGTGGAAAGGTTCACAGTAAGTACAACTGTTCCATCTCAAACTGCGTACTGCATGAGAGGCAGTCACCACGCCCTGACATGACACTGAACTGTCCCTTATGGTACCACTCACCTCCCCAACTCCTGTGTGAGGCCTGTGGTTTATTCTCCCAGACACTAACCCTTGTGTGCTCAGGGACTGTATGGAGGGGTGCACACAGAAGGAAGGAAGGTGAGTGTAGGGAACCCAGCTGTCACTTTCGGCAGGTGCCCAGCTGCTTCCTTCACCAGGATTAATTTGAGAACAGCAAACACAATAAGAACTCAAGGTCCAGCTGCAGGTGGGGATGTGGCTCCAGCTCTGTCACCAGCTGTTACCCCAGCTCCCTCTGAGAAGTTTGGCCAGAAGGGTCTCTCAGATCCCCCTGCAAGGGCACGAGTCCACCATTCTAAACACTTACCCCCGTTCGCTCCAAGTCTGCACGACTTCTAGAGTCTATGAGCCCAGAGTGTACAAGGCGAGAGGCAGAGACGAGAGATCAATGAAGGGGCATGTACACTCGGGGCTCACGGTGGGCACCACAGATGCACTGCTGCACTGGACCCATCGCCACCTCCGCTCTCCTCACTCCCGTTAGCAACATGACAATGCTATGTAGGGAATACCTTCGGTCCCACAGATCACGTACAGAGGAGGGCAGGACCCCACGGTCCTCTGAAGCAGGGCTCTCACATAGTAACCAGAATCAAAAACCTGTGCAGGGCTCGTGAGAGAGATGCCTGTGACCCACAGCACCAAGTGTCAGACTCAGTAGGTCTGGGGGCCTGGAACGTACATTCCTAACAAGTTTCCAGGGACCCCCTCTGACGGAACAAGCGCTTAAGCTGGCAGGTAGGAAGTGTTCTCCTTTCTCTCCTTGGGGAAGTAAAAATAACTGACTGGAAATACTGCCAAGACAATTGGGCAGACTACTCTTGTAAGCAGAAGGGAGTGTCCTGCAGCGAGGGCACCAGCTTCCTGATCTCTCCGAATACTGCCTTCTTTTCCGGTGGCTCCACACATCTCTGGAGCTCCGGGGCAGGAGTGCCAGGCCACTTGCATCACACACAGTCCCTGAAGCCAAAGCAAGACAAACAAAATGGTTTCTGGTGCAGGCCACGTGGTCTCAGGACAGGCTACGGCTGGCTGGCCCACGAGCAGCCGCTGCATAAGAGGTCCCACCATGGGTACTTCATGGACACAGCAGGATCAGCTCAGGGGGCACAGGGGCAGAGGGATGCTGTGGATGGACACAGGGGTCACAGGACACAGGAAATAAGATGTATGAATGGAGTTTTAAACCATGAAGGACGAAGGGAAGAGATGAGATGTTTTAATGGCAGGGTTGTGATGAGCAGACATCCAGCTGGAAGAGGAGGAATGAGGTGGGATGTGATACACTCACACCCTGTCAACAGGTGTCCTGAAAACTCTCAGTCAGTCCCAGAGGAAAACCAGAGGGCATGGCCAAGGCAGAGGAGAGGGGTTGTCAGGCCCTGCAGGTACCTGTCCCACACCAGCTCTTGTCTTCACTACCCCACTCCATGCTTCTGAGTGTCTGGGTACCACCCCAAGCAGGGTAGCAGGCTCATGGATTAGGCTAAGTGCCTTACTTGGGCCCGAGGCCCTCTGCTGTTCAGGTGGGAGCAACAGTAATTAGTTTATGGTTTATTATTATTATTAAAAAGATTTCATTTATTTTATTCTTAGAGGAGAAGAGAGGGAGAAAGGAGAGAAACATCAATGTGTGGCTGCCTCTCATGCACCCCCTACTGGAGACCTGGCCTGCAACCTAGGCATGTACCCTGCCCTGGAATTGAACCAGTGACCCTGTGGTTTGCAGGCTGGCACTCAATCCACTGAGCCACATCAGCCAGGGCTTAAGGTTTATTCTTTATACGGTTGATTCAAGTATTGATCATGATAGCACCTTAACTAGTTCAAAATAACCAGGACCCCAAAAAGAGAGACCACATGTCCAAACAAATTAAGAGAAAAAAACTAGCAAATCACCAGGGCAGAGGAGGGGTGGGCAGAGAGCAGGTACTGATGGGACGTAGGGTGGGGAGTTGGAGATCAGGTCTCTGGAATGAGAAACCTGGCTGCTGTGGCACCAGGGTAAAGATGGAGAGTCAGATGGGCCAAGGGCGGCCAGATTTGTGGGATGCAAGACAAGAGGAAAATGCGGGTGCCTCATTCAAAAATGTTTAGCAAATTCAAGTGGAAACCACAGAGCATCAACCAAGTCAGGCCCTTCCATAGGGAGGTTTGCAGGCAGGACTGGCTGGAGTTTGGATCCAGCAGTGCTGCTCCTAGAAATGGCACCTTGGGTGGGCCACATAGCCCTACTCACAGCTCTCTCATCTGTACACTAGACCCTGTGAGGACATGTCTGTGCTGGAAAGCCCTCCTGTTTGTCCTGGTCCTGCTGCCAGACCTCTGCTTTCACGTACCCACCCAGGATAGATCTATCCGGGTTCAGATCATCTCCGGGTGGAGATGATCTCCTGGGTTCACAGCACCCATGTCTACAGAGCAATGACTACTAGGACTTGGGGCCTGCTGTCTGGGGCAGCACAAGGAGAAAAGAAACAGCAAGTCAAGATGTCTCAATCAGTTGCAGTGAACCCATTCCCTGAGCTGCAGAAAAAGTCGAGTTCACCCACTAATTGCTTTTGAGCTCACCAGTTTTCAGAACTATGCTTATATGGACCCCAAGTAATGTCACGTTACAGAAGGGGGCAGAAAGGGGAGGCTGATACTGCTCTGTGGGGAGGAGGGTACTGAGTCGGTGCTGTCACACATTGATCCAGCCCTGACCTATGTTTACTCCCACTGTCAGGGAATGTCTTCTGCTCAGACAGAAGACAGAACTGAGTCAACGGCCAGTAGTGACTCACTGGGACAGAGGACTCATCTCCCACAGCCACCCCCATGGCATGTCTGCTTGCAGGGCCACACTGCCCCAGTCACTGATGCTCCATGCCAGCTCTGGCCTACACAAGCCAGGCAATAAACAAGGCTGGCCAGAGGACAGAGCTGCATCTACACACACCCTGCCCACCACATCAACAGCCCCACAACCCCCAACTCCGTGGGACAAGGAAGCCCCACCAAACGCCATCCCAGCACCACTAGTTTTCACTACCCCACTCCCTGCTGAGCAAGCAAGCGAGCAAGCAGCTAGGCCCTGGACCTCGCTCGGGCAGTGACACCCACTGTGCAAACTCAGTCCCACAGCCCTGTATGCTAAGTTCCGTGGTCAGGAGGAAGAAGCCTCCGTGTGGAAGAGGGATCCAGAAGCACGCTATCCCCATGGCAGGCACAGGCCACCAATGAGACACTTTTTTTCAGCTGGCCTGGACCAAGCTGTCCTCTAAGTGTAAAACACAGTAACTCAAGATTTAGAATACACACCAAAAAAAGCTGTTCATAACGTTTTAATCACATAATGAAATGGCAGGATTTTGACCAAACTCAGTTAAATAAAACATACTGAACACTTCTCATATGCTTCTTTCCACTGTTAACATGGCTCCCAGGTATGACGTGTGACTCATGTGCTAGTCCCACCAGCGGTACCTCATTCTACCTCTGTAACTGACAGAGCATTTTTAGGTTTCACCCTGAACAGGAGACCCACAGCGGACCTGGGTCCCTACAGAACTGGAACCAGGCCTGGGATGCCCTGAGCTCTGGGCAGTGTCTTTCGCAGATGGGGAGAGGTGTGGAAAGGGAACTCAGATCTCCACAGGAGGGCAAGGGCCACCTAGAGCCGCAGGGAGCAGAGCTAAGACCAAAGGTAGTTTGATGAGAAAACTTCAGTTGGTTTAGTAAAAGCTAGCCCATCCGTAACAGCCCACGGTGCCCAGCCTCCAAAGAAGCCCTCGACTGGATGGTGGAGGCTCCATGAAGTGGTTGTTGTGAAGTGACCCCAGTGGGACATGACAACCAAAACTTCACCCCCAGAACTTTTCTTGCCTTCATCAGAAAAAATGCTTTATTGCCTTAGACTGCTCTAGCTTGATGCCAAGAGTATGAGGGGAAGGGAGACAGCACAGGAACTGATGCCCCTCTGACTGGGAGAACTCACCCAGGAGGCCCTGCCACCAAGTGGCAGGCAGAGACTCAACTCTGAGATCTGGAAAGCCAAGACACACCATGCCCCTTAGAACTCCAAATGTTTCTACCTTCAGCAAGCAGTCACTATTAGTGCCACACCAGTTCACCTGGGATCACCCCCACCCCCAGGATGAGGGTGAAATGAATGCCACCCAGGGCCTCAAGACCCCACAACTTGGCCTGTCCTTATGGGGGTATATTACTCAGCCATGGAAAGGAATGAAGCACTGACACTCATTACGTGGATAAAATTGGAACATCACATGCTCATTGAGAGAAGCCAGATTCCATTTATGTGAACCGTCCAGAATAGGTAAGTCCATAGAGACAGGAACTGGGTTAGTGGTTGCTGGGGGCAGGAAGGGTGAGCGGGAGTGGCTGCTGATAGGGACAGGATTTCTAGAATTAGATGAATACAATTACACGTTCTTCTCTAGTTCTGTGAGATGTCACCATTGGGGGAAACTGGATAAAGAGAATACAGGGCATCTATTATTTCTTATGGCTGCATGAGAAATCTATGATTATCTCAAATAAAAAGTTTAATCATAAAAAAGGATGGAACTCCCAAAGGGAGACTGGGGAGTGGAGGATCCCTTGTAGCTCCATTTTCCCCTCCCTAGGGAATGTCCACATTTCCTGGGCCCCTCTGGCTCCCTCTAGCACCTACCCATCAGGACCAGAGTGCACAGTAGGCATTTGTATCTTAGGGACCAGAGTACAAAAACTAACAGTCACATGTGGAACACCAAACTTTTTGATCATCCCTTCCCCTTTGAAATCAGCTACTTCACCCACACAAAACCATGGGAGGGTTAATCTGCCTTTAACCTGAACTCGGTTTAAACAGGACTCACACAGGCAGAGGTCAGATCAGAAAATATCTTCTGAGTCACAGGATGGCTGGCTCACTTGGCCTGCCCACTCAGCTAGTACTCACTGCCAGCTCAGAGGGCACTCGTCAGAGAACTGTGGGCTCCCAGTAGGAAGCCGAGGGTGGAAACAGTCATGCTTAGGTTGCTCCCCTTGGCCCACAGCCTTACTAAGTCATGCCGGTAAAGGACTCTCTTGCATGCCTTCCTCTCGAAGATTCTCGCCCTGCTACTTGGCAACCCAAGATGCCATTTACTCCCTTCTGAATTGAGACCTGGTTTCCCACCCAAGAAGGGCCAGCCTGCTTTAGAAATAATGCCACTGTGAACTGCAAGTGCAAATCAGAAACCCAGTCACTGAAGGAACAGAATGCACTGGGCCTCCCACTCATGTTTGTCAGTTGCTGACAAAAGTCAGTTTCCAAGGCTAGACACTTCTAAGTGTGGACCATTGTAGCTATTTGCACTTCTACCTACAGATGCCCCTCCTAGAAGAAGCCACCCCCAGGGCAAAACTGGCAGCTCCTTAATCTGGAACCTCAGCTGACCCTATATAGCTATAACTCTGCTAACTTTTGTGTTTATACATGACCAACCTTCCTTCACCTATAAGTTTCTTGAGAATAAGAACAATGCCTACTGTCCTCTGTGCCCCCCAGGAATGCTGCAAATTTTCAGGAGGTGCTAAGAAGGAATGAATTAGTGAACAAGTAAGCTCAGTTATTTCAAATGTGTGGTCACATGAGTAATCTGACCTTTCAAAAAGTGAAGCTTCTAAAGCAGTCCTTTTTCTTCATGTATTCATCATCAAGTCATCACAAAACATGAACTAAGTACTGCCCCCTCATTTCCTGCAAAAAGCAAAATTCCTCAGTGGGGAAACAGAAGGTCGACAGACATCACTGCAAAGCTATAGGGTTGTTTTGAGCCCTGGCAGCTGGCTGAGAATTTCACTGGGATGGCCTGGCAGTGGGACAGCCACACCACAAAGGGGCCTGTTGACATCAGGTGGCAGTGCACCTGGCCAGGGCAGCACCCCCCCCCCCCCAGCCAAGAGAGGCTGGGGTCAGCAAGGGAAAGATGCTCTATAGTTCAGAATCCCCTGCCACTAGAAAGCTAGGCCCCAACCCAGGAGGCTTTATATATAAGGGTTACAAATCTCCATGGCCTTGCTCCACCCTGAATAAAAGCAGGTGATTTAACAACCTGAGTGTCTCTAGGTAAATTTTCACCTTAGTATGAAATTCCTGGATGATGGGTCATGGTGGATTTAACTCTTCCCATGCTCAAAAAAAATTTGTAAGGCACACAAATGTTGCTTAACATACACTTGGCACAGTACACCCACCCCAGTCCTGCTCCTGAGTGTTTCCCAAGAGAGGTGAAACTCAAGTTCACATAAAAATCTGAGCACAGATGGTTAGAATGGCTTTATTTGTAATCCCCCCCAGGCTGGAAATATCCCAAGTGTCCTGCCACTGGCAGCCTAATGAATCAATGGAAAATTGGGATAGGACAAGAAAAAGGAGTTGCTTTTTCTATCTGCTACAACATGGACAACTCTCAGGTATGTTTTACTGAGTGGAAGCAGCCAGAACCAAAACACTGCGTGCTTTCATCAATATTGGGTACACTGATCTAACTTTCTGGAAAAGGCAAAACTGTAGGGATAGAGAGGAGGTCAGTGACTGCCAGGAGATGAGAGGGCAGTTGGTGGCAAAGAGCAACAGAAGGGACACTGAGGAATGAGGTGATTGTTCTGCAGCCTGGTTGCCATGGATCTGTCAAAACCCCTGGAAATGTACCCTTAAAAAAGTGATCTGTGCCACTAAAAATAAAATAGTAATAATTAAATTTTAAACAATTCACTGGGCAGCCACAGAGGCTGGTGGGAACGGTTGAGTTTTGAAGGTTCTCCTCACTCTGTTTCCTGTCGCCTTTGCTGTCCCCCTGCCCTGCCCACTGCTCAAGCCGCCTACGAGAGGCACACCAGAGCTGCCCAACCGGAAAAGCCAGAGCTGGGCTCAACCTCACCTCTGACAGCGGGATGAGCAAAACTCCAGAGCACCAGAGCGAGGCAGGCTAGAAACCACGAAATCCTCCCACGACACCAGCTCCCGGGCCGTCCCTGCGTCCCGACCCCGCCCCGGGCGCGTCGTTTCCAAAAACTGACACGCTCAGAGGGTTCGCGGGCTTCCCCACCGGGTCCCCTGGAGGCTCCGCCCCCGCCCGCAAGACCAGCGCGCGAAAGGACGCCCCACAGACGCTAGCCCAGGGCGCCTGCTGCGCTTTCCCTCCCAACGGCACAGTGCCCGGCCCGAGGACGGACGCAGGGACACCGACACACACCACACGGCACCCAAAGGCGAGAGACCGAGACGCCCATCCTGCGCCCTGTATTTCTAAAATCACCCAGGGGACCGCTTTGTAAATTTCCGCTCGGCCTGTCATTTTCCAAGGGTCACTGGGGATTGGGGGGCAAAAGGCCTCATTTGCAAGGGTCAGGCCAGCCCACTCATTTAAGATTACCGGACAGAATACCTCATTTTGGTACGGCCAGTCCTGCCCCTTAAGATTAGCATAGTAAACTGCCTTAAAAAAAAAAAAAAAACAACTACGGAGAGAAGAAAAGATGCCCTCAAAAAATAAAAAATAAAGCTCACTGACAGTTCAAAGAATAAACTACCAAAAGAAAGAAAGAAACCCTGAATGTCAGAACATGAAACACGGGAAGGCAAGTTCGCCGACCGCCTGACTGGGGTCGGGGGCGATGGGGACCAGGATCCCAGCTCCGCACTGGCAACGGCAGCCTGGCTCGGGTGCCCCTCGGAGTCGCAGAGTCCCCGCTGTCTACTCTCTGTGCAGGGGCTGGAAACGGCGGCGGAGACCTCCGTCAGGCAGGAAAGGGGGGTTCCCAGGAGTGTTTCTAGAATTGAGTCTTTCCGTTGCTCGGTGGGCCCCTAATGCGCGCCGCGCAGGGCGGGGGTCCAGGGAAAGGGGCGGAGGGAGGGGAGGAGAGGGCGGTACTCACGTAGACCGGCAGCGGCCACGGGTAGACGGCGGGCTCGGCCCCCACGGGCGACTTGAGCCTCAGCTCCAGCTTCTCCCCCATGTCGGCGCGCGCGGCAGTCGCACCATGCTAGTCGGGCGGTTGGGGGAGGGGCGGGGCGCCGCCGGCGGGGGCGGGGCAGGAGTGAAGAAGGGCGGGCGGGAGGCTGAGGGGAGGGGGCCTGGCCTGGGCCTCGGCCGCCGCCGCCGCCGCCGCCGCCGCGCTCCCGTCCGGGCCCCGGCTCCCTCTTTGTGGTCACAGGACCGGGGCCTCCAGCGCCGCCGCCATCTTGGGCCGGCGTGAGGCGAGCACAATGAGCCCGGGACCGGGCCGAACCACTCTACACACTCGTGTGGGGGGGGCCGGTGCGATGCGGTAGCGCGCGTCCGCTGCCCCGCCCGCCGCGCCGCTTGCACCTCCCCTGCCGTCCCGCCCCGTGGACTCTCCGGCACGAACGCACGCACGCGCGTCCTCGCTTGCCCTCGGCCACCCCAGCCAGCTGAAGCTGGGACCCGGGGAGACCCTGCGGGGTCTGAGGTGGGGCGTTCGAGCCCCGCTCTTGAAAGATGAGGACCGTCCATCCCCAAAATTAAGTCATAATTCTTTATTACACATGGAGTCCAGGCCTTTGCCATAGCTCGAAGTACAGAACTCGCTCAACCGGAATGTCGCTTATTGAGCATCTGCTGGGCCCAGACCCCAGGCACTCAGTGCTGGCAAGGAAGAAGTCGCCTACCCCAGGGCTGCTGGTTTAACTGACAATAGTCATGAAAAAAGATGTATGTCACAAATGCCAAGGGATAGTTAATCTTCATGTTCGCTGGGCTAGGCTTCAAGTTTCAAGCCCTCAAACTTTATCCCAGATGTGGCCCCTAGGTATTTTTTAGATGAGATTAACACTGAAATCAGGAAACTTTGTGTAGAGGAGATTGTGTCACCATAATGTGGGACTTAGGAAAACTAAATTTCGTAGAAAGAGGGAACTCTGCCTCTAAGGGCTTGAGGACTCCAGCTGCAACATCAGCTCTTCTCTGAGTTTCCAGCTGCGCCCAGCGCAGATTTCTGACATGATGGCAGCACCGCCAGGTGAGCCAAAGCCTTAACGTAAAACTCTATAAATGTATGTGCTTAATAGTACACATATGTATACATAGCGAATATGCACGCACATAACTATATGTGTGCATATATAGTGTACATGTAAATGTGTGTATATAGTATTAGTTGTGTGTGTTATATATGTATTGGGTTGGCCCAAAAGTCCATTACATTTTTTACATAAAACACATTTTTCATTTTCACCAGTAATTTTATTGATTTTGATATTCTGAGTGTGTCAGCTATCTCCAACTATTGGTTTCTAGTAGGTAGGGACCAGAGATGCTGCTAAATAATGCCCAATGTATAAGCCCCACAGCAAAGAATTATTTGGCCAAAATGTCAATAGTACTAAGAAACTTCGCAAACCACTTTTTTTGAAAAGATTTTATTTATTTATTTTTACAGAGTAGGGAAGGAAAGGAGAAAGAGAGGGAGAGAAATATCAGTGTGTGGTTGCCTCTTGCACACCCCAGCATGGGGACCTGGCCCACAACCCAGGCATGTGTCCTGAATGGGAATTGAACCTGCGACCCTGTGGTTCACAGACTGGCACTCAATCCAATGAGCCACACCAGCCAGGGAGTGGAACAAACCACTTTTGACCCAGTTGATGAGTCACAGCACCTTCTCCATATACCACACAAAACTTTTTTCTGTTTCAGTTGCATTTTTACCTTTCTTGAAATAATAAAGCATAATGTTCTGAAAATCTTGCATGTTTTCTTCCATCTTCAATATTAAAATGGCTGCAAAAATTCACCAATTTTGATAAGTTTATTTTATTTTATTTTTACTTATTTATTTTTAGAGAGTGGAAGGGAGGGAGACAGAGAGGGAAACATCAATGTGTGATTGCCTCTGGAGCGCCCCCTACTGGGGACCTGGCCTGCAACCTAGGCATGTGCCCCTACTGGGAATCTAACCAGTGACCCTTTGGTTCACAGGCCAGTACTCAATCCATTGAGCCACACCAGCCAGGGTTTGATAAGTTTTCTTTAATGCACACCGATATGATAGGTGTCACAATGCAATCTACCAAAATTATTTTGAATAAAATTACGGACAACTAAGAAATGTTAGAACCATTGTACGGAAAAAATGTAACATTTTTTGGCCAACCCAATAAAATCACTGTATATACATGCCTATACATGTATTTATATGTGTGTGCATATATAATGTATAGGGATATGTGTGTTATACATGTAAATGTATATATACACACCCACATGTTTATGTGCACTGTATATATACTATAGTATATATATAGGTATATGCATAGTATATATGTATGTATATATTGTATGTTTATTAAATATGTGTGTACATGCTGTATATTACACACCCATTCTTGTATGTATGTATGTGTTTTGTATATATGTACATTTGTGTGTGTACACACACATTCCATGAATTCTGTTTGGACATCTTCACTAACACAGCCACCTGACTGACAATTGAGCACAGCTCTGTGCCAGCTGTATATTTGTATATCTATCTATGTATATACATTGTATACATGTACGTGTGTGTGAATATATTGTATATGTATTATATATGTATGTTGGCTCTGTGCAGCTAGGGAGCTGACTGCTTGTCCTTCCAGTATCTCACTTAAGTGTCACAATTGCCCAGGAGGGCAGATGACGCTGTTCTTCCCAGGGGAAGGTGCCTGAGGGCCAGAAATGTTCAGCGAAGTGCCCAAGTTCACACAAGCTTAAGGTGCCGTGGCTGTGGAGCCCTGTGGAGTTCTGACAGCAGCACACACACTCCTGTGGGTGATTCTCACAAGCAGTACTGAGAGAAAGGGACCAGTTCTCAAAGAGGAGATGTGGTTTCTTCCATTTCTGCGAAGCTACAAGAAGGCCCGCTGTCTGAGGGGTTAGAAGTCTGGATGGTGGTTACCAAGGCAGGGGGGACACAGGGATGTTCACAGCCAGGAGCGGTTCAGATTTGTGAGTCAAGGATGGCCTGGGAGGTCCTAGAGAGAGGGGTTCCTCCTCTCTCCCTTCTCAGTACCCCCTTTCCAGCCTCAGACACCCAAAGCTCAGAGCCACCCCTCCTCCTAGCAGGGAGGAGAATCAGTCATTTGGGCTTCCGGGCTCTCAGGCTCCCTGCACTAGGAGCTATTTTAAGCTCTCATCCCATAAGACACAGCAGCAGCTGGAGCCAGTAGCTCAGGAAACTCCCTCTCCTCTTCCTTTACCTCTTCCCCTCTCTCCTCTCTCCTCTCTCTCTCTCTCTCCCTCTCCCTCTCTCCCCCCACTTTCTTCCTCCCTTCTCTTGGATCTGTCTGTCCCCATCCACGTCTCTTTCTCCCCCTGCGCTCCTTCATCTCTCCCCCATCCCTCCCTCCCCTTCTAGGTCTCCTTTCCTCCACTTTCTGCAGAGAGACCCCTAGGGTCCTCTCAGACCCTGATTCAGGTAGCCAACCAGAGAGTGGCTCATAGCAGCTGCTCCCGTCCAAATCCTCCCCATGTCCACTCTCACCCTCATTTTCAGAACATCAAAGCAAGCCCTGACCCAGTGGGACCTTGGGCCTAGGGCCATCTACATATGCTGGTCCCCTACACAGAACATTCTTCCTTAGACTCCTCCCTCCAGAGTCACTCTCACTCTTCCCTAACTTTCTCTAGAACCTTCCTGCACCTCCTCCCAACAAGGCCAGCCCCCAGGGTATGCCTTGTACCCTGCTGCGCCACCAGAATTCCAGCCCTGGCCCACCCTTCCTTGCCTGGGTCCTTGGGCAATTCACTTAAGCTCCGACAAGCAGCCACTGCTAACAGTCCCGATGTCAGGATGTTTGTGAGGGTTGAGTGAGTTAACATAGAAAGTGCTGCAACAGCGCCTGGCCGACAGAAGTTATTTACTGCCACTGTCGCTGTTGCAGGTGTTATTGCTGTTAGGTAGGGTGACAACTATCCCGGCAATCCAGGGAACCCCTTGGTCCAGCCACACTGGATAGTCGGTCACTCCACTTAAGATTAACCCTTTGCTTGATCTTCTCACACAACTGGAAAGGAAATCTCCCCCTCCTTCCTTCCTTCCTTCTCCCTAACCCTTTATTCATTCATCCTCTCATGCTTTTGTTCAACTCTTTATTCAACTGGTGTTTATTAAGCACCTACAACACAGCAGACACTCATCCTGGTGCTGGGGCATAATGGCCAAGAGAGCAGCTGAGGATCCCTGTCCTCACAAGAGTTCCTGTTCTAACAGAGGGCAGTGAACAATGAACTGACAAGATGTAATTTATTTTATACGGAGGAGATGTTACAGGGAGCGTTAAAGCAGGGGAAGGAGTGGAGGGAGGAACAGCTTTCAGCGCAGGCACTGACCCTAAAGGGACCGAGATCGCCCAGGGCCATGCTGGCAGCATCATCACAGCTGTTTTCACCAGGGTGACTCTGCCCCCTGGAGGACACTGAACGATGACCGGGAACATCTGTAGCTGTCATGACTGAGGGTACTCCTGGCATCTAGTGAGTGGGGTTCAGGGTTGCTGCTCAACTCTCTACAGTGCCCAGGACACCCCCACAGAGAAGGACCCAGCCCCAGTGTCAGCAGTGCCAAGGGAGACCCTGCTCTAATGTTATTCTGACCTGTTGGTTCCTGCAGAATCTGTGATGGCAGGGAGTCTGTCCCATTCCCCTCCGCAGCCTGAGATGACCTGGAGTGTGGCAGCCGGACGGGGTCAGACAAGCGGACGAAATGACAAACACCATGCAGAACCCACCTACTACTCAGAGCTGGAGTAGTGGGAATAGACCCCAGCTGTGATGGTCTCTGTGGCCCCCTAGACATCTCTTTCCCAAATTTCCTTTCACCATGTCACTGTCCCATCACAAGTTGAGTTCCCCACGACTCTGAGAATGAGGGCTTGAGTGCAGGTTGTTGATTTGAGAGATGCAGACAACAGCATGGTGTGGCAGGCGGTGACACAAACGAAGAGGAGGCACCTTTTTTGGAATGGTTCTCACGCCAGCTGCCACAGGGGGCAATTGGATCTTCATCAGCAGAGGGAATGGGTGCACACCCCTTGGAATTAGCCCACCCAAGAGGCAAGGGAACTAGGGTACTTCTACACCAAAACCCATCAATTTGTGTGTGGAGGGGGGAGTTGCATGGAGGTGTGAATTCCCAGGCACTTCGGGCCTGCACAGTCCCGGGCGTGTCCCCAGGTACAAGATACAGATGGTGGCTGCTGGACTCTCAAAATAGTCATGTTCAACAGAAAGGGCCAGAGCACCGGCCATGTCAGAATCAATCCCTAAGTGACCTGGCTCATCCTGTGCTGTGGCTCTAAATACTTCCAGAGGCGTCACACTTCCCCATGATCTCATTCTCCAGCTCCAGAGCAACCCCCTGCTCACAACTCACATCTGCTCAGGGACCGGGGACATTCCTTTGCTATTGCTCGTAAGATGGATACATCCAGATATCAAAAATGTAAAGATGAAAAGAAGCCCAGGCATGTTCAAATCAAGGAAATACAGTATTATCTTTGTTAAATACACTTTACCAAAAAAGTAGTAAAGATGGGACAGGGTGTTCCTGTGCCTACAGCCCCTGTACCTGATTCCCCTTGTTTGTAACACATCACATCACTGTGATACATTTGCGGAAACTAGAGGACCAATCCTGAAACATTATTATCAACTGAAGTCCAGACTTTGTTTGGATTTTCTTAGGTTTCCCCTAATACCCTTTTCTGTCCCAGTCTCCTCTGAGCTATGACAGTTTCTCCGACTTCCTGGGGTTTTAATACCTTGAAAGTTTTGAGGCGTACTGGTCAGGTATTTTATCCCTCAATTTATTTGTGATTTTTTTCTAGTGTCTTTCTTATGGGTAGACTAGGGTTCTGGGGCATGAGGAGGAAGAACCAAACAGATGAAATTCTCTTCTCACCAGATCTCATGAAGGATGTACACCATCAACAGGATTTATGACTGCTGATGTTAACCTTGATCACCTGGCCACCATTATCTGTTTTTAAAGATTTCATTTATTTTTAGAGAGAGGGAAAGGGAGGGAGAAGGAGAGGGAAAGAAACATCAGCATGCCAGAGAAATATCAATTGGTTGCCTCTTGCATGCCCCCAACTGGGAAATTGAACTCACTCGATCCACTGAAGCACACCAGCCAGGGCACCACTATTACCTTTGAAAGTGTGGGGGACATTCATCTCCCTCAAAAAGCCAAAATTAAAGAGGCTGGCAGTGTCTAGTGTTGGTCAGGATGGAAAGTCACTAGAACTCCCATGCTTTGCTGGCGGGAGTGCATATGGAGCAGCCATGTTGGACAACTGTTTGGCTGGACCCACAGAGCTAATTACGTGTCCTTTGCGTCTAAGCAGTTCCCCTGGGGGGGGGTACACGCAACAGAGACAAGCGTCTGAGTCACCACGGAAAGAGGTGCACCAGAGTGTTCTCCCATGGCTTCATTCACGATAGCTGGCAGTCAGAAACCGTTTATTTACATGTCCTTCCAGATCAGAACAGGTGGGTAAGTTGTACCTTTATACCGAGGGACACCACCCAGCATTGGAGAAGGAGAGAACTACTAACGAACGCACCAGACTGGATGGAACTCAACCGCAGTGCTTGGGCAGAGGCAGGAAACACAAAAAGACAAGACTTGCTTTCTAACTCCATTTATATGTGGTTCAAAAATGGGAAAAAACGAGCAGTGGTGTTAAGTCAGATTGTTGTCACTGGGGGGTGTTGACTGGGAAGGGGCATAGGACTTCTTGGGGGATGGGTGTGTTCCACATTGTGGTCTGTGTGGTGGTTACTTGGAGAAAAAGAGGTAAAATTTATTAAGTATTCACTTAACATCAGTGTATTTGTGTCCTTGTTGTTTCTATGTCACCGCTCAAATATTTTTTTTTTAAAGAATAACATAACGCTAGGTCTATACAGGCGGGAGTGCAAAATGGTGCTGCCGCTGTGGCAAACAGTCTGCAGTACCTGGAACAGTTAAACTTAGTTAAACCACGTGACCCACGGGTTCCGCGCCGAGGCGTGCTTCCACAAGAGCTGAAAACAGGGACTCAGACACTGTAAACCCATGTTCATGGAAGCATCACTCACAATACTCAAAAGGCAGGAGCACCCACAATTTCCCTCAACAGATAAATGGATAAACAAAATGCGGTCCATCCACACACTAGAATATTATTCAGCCACAAAAAGGAAGAAGGAAATGAACCTTGAGGATGTTAAGCTCAGTGACATAACCAGACACAAAGGACAAATGCTGTGTGGTTCCACTCACAGGAGGTCGGTAGGGGAGTCAAATCTGTAGACAGATGGGGGATAGCCTGTGCCAGGGGCTCGGGAGGGAGTCAGTGTTTAATAGGGACAGAGAGTCAGCGTGGGAAGGTGAGAAGGTTCTGGAGACGGACAGTGCGGACGGCTGCACAACAGTATGAGTGTGCTTAACACCGCTGAGCTGTGCACTGAAAAGCGGTTAGGATGGTAAATTTTACTTACATTTTGTTGCAGTTTTAAAAAGAAACACTTGGGATGGCGAACACACAATACGATATACAGATGATGTATTACAGAATTGCACCCCTACCCAAAACCTATCTAATTTCATTTAAGAAAACAACAGTGGTAGCACATAGAATCCCACTGACCTGACCAGCTTTGCAGACAAAGGTAGGCTTGTGCCACAGAAGTCTAGAACCCTGTGGGAGTCCCCTTGCTGCATTCCCGCTGCCTCATTTGCTTTGTCCTGGGGTCAGTGAGATCATTCTTGGCAGGACTGGAGGCACAGATGCCTCTGTGTCAGCAGGGAAGAAGTATTGTAAATCTGTATGCCGAGTTTAAGCTCATCCAGCAGACATAACTTTGGAACGATGTCCGAAAGCTATCCACGTGGAGGGAGGCGTACGTGATATAATGACGTGTTAGGTGAAAAAGCAAGGTGTTGAACGAGCTGATGTTTGTATTTAAATGTATGGTCACACATACTTAAAATGTGCTTGCATGTAAGCAGGCTTTTCTTGACTTGTAAGACACACAGGCCAGTGGTCCCCACTGGAAGGGAGAAGGAAGTTGCTGCTCCCAACCACATGAGTCTCCCTGCGGGAGGGCTGTGCACATCCACGCCCTTTGCCATGTGTGTTTGCAGGGCTTCCCGGGAGAGCTGTCAGAGCATATGTCCCTGACCCCTGACTAGGATTAAAACAACCCTGGTTCAATTCACTCTTTGTTCTGTATGTCGGCAGTTTGGACTGGGCCCAGCCAGGCAGTTCTGCTGGTCTTGCCACTCCCATATGTGGGGTTATTTAGTGGGTCAGTTGCAGGCCGACTGACCTAGAGGGCTCATGCCTGCTGTTTGTGGTCTCATCCCACAGTAGGAGAGCCAGGCTTTTGTATACCATGATGCTCTGACGGCTGTAAGGGGATAAGAATGGAAGCTTCCAGATCTTGAGGCTCCTTTGAGAGGCTTTAAGGGCCTGTTCCTTCTCCCCTAAGGAGGATTGGTTTCAGACAGGATCTAATCCAGTCTACCCCTTGTTTTCCTAAATAAAGTTTTATTGGAACACAACCACACACGTTCCTTTACACATCATCCTTGGCACTTTTCTCCCTGCAGCTGCACAGTTGACTGTTGTGACAGGGACCACCCGGGCTGCAAAGCCAAAGGTGTTTACTCCAAGGTCCTTTGCAGAGAGTGTGCCGGCTCCTGTTGTAAGGCAGCAGAACACTCACCTCTTGCAAATGCATCTTGCAAATGCCTCTTGCATATCCCCAAAGGTAGCATGAACGTCACCAACATTCTCCTGCTAGATTTGGCCCCAGGTATTGTGGTATGTTGAGTCCTTGACTACTGGGGCTCAAAGCACAAGCAGCAGTGAATTATTTATTTACCCTCTTTCATTACACACAGAATCCCAGACACTTCAACTCCCTACCATACGGCATTTTCTTCCAGTGGAAATTTAGCTTATGACCATTTTTACTATGCTGGTGGCCTTTATGATATCCAGGAACCCCCAGGACCACAAGCACAAAGCTTTTTCACAGGAAAGACAGGCCTCCAGAGGATGCAGTATTGTCACCAGCTCCTCTTGGAAGGCTCAGTGATTTCACCAAATTTCCCTCAGAAGGGAAATGGCAGAGCTGACAGCTCTTCACAGCCCATGGTAAAGTCTCAGGAGTGACAGCGTGACTGCACAGAACAGAAGAATTGCTGCCAGTTTCTCCTGCTCCAAGATCCAGCCCACTGACTGATCTCTCCGAAGTCCAGGGCTTCTGAGTTTCCTGCATTGGGGGACTTTCACAATGAAATCACTTCCAATTATTAAGCACTGATTGCATGCCTGGGCTGGGCCATGCACTTTGCATATAATCTCACTTGATCCTACAAGGACCCTGTGAAGGGCGAACAATGTTTTTGTACCCATTTCCTATGGCTGCTATAAAAAAAGAACTGCAAATTTAGTGGCTTAAAATAACACAAATTTACTATCACAGTATTGTTTCCCTGGAGAACCCTGACCACTAAAATCAAGGTGTTTGCAGGGCTGTATTCTTTCCTGGAGGGCCTAGGGGAGGATCCATTCCCTTGCCTGTTCCAGCCTCTAGAGTCTGCCTGTGTTCTTTGGGTTGTGGCCCCTTTCTCCATTTTTAAGGCCAGCAGCATCAGGCCGACTCTTTCTCAAGATGCCATCTCTGTGACCTTCCACTTTTAAGGAGCCTTGTGATTCTTGTGATTACCTTGGGTCTACCCAGGTAGTTCAGGATAAACTCAATTTAAGGTCAGCTAATTCACAACTTTAATTCCGTCTATAACCTTACTTCCCCTTTCCCACATTACCTAACAAGATTCACAGGTCCCAGGGAATAGGGTGTGGACATCTTTGGAATGGGGGGCATTTGTCTCCTAACCATAATTTATAAATATCCCAGTTTTCAGATGAAAAACTCAGAGGGGCTCAGTGACTTGCCTGAGTCACACGTGGCTGTCAGTGGTTGAGCTGTGTTGGTCTAGCCGCAGAGCTCCAGCTGTGGGCCAGCACTGTGACCGGCAGGGCCCCGGCGTCTGCGGACAGGAGGAAGGCAATACCAGAAGGCTAACGATAGGCGTTAGAAAACTGGGGACCTGCTCTTTCATTAAATAGGCAGAGCTATTTTAGGGTATTTTACTTTATTTTTAAAACATTTATTTATTGCCCTGGCTGGTGTGGCTCAGTGGATTGAGTGCTGGCCTGCAAACCGAAAGGTCTCTGGTTCGACCCAGTCAGGGCACATGCCCGGGTTGCGAGCCTGGTCCCCAGCTGGGGGCATGCAAGAGGCAACCAATCAAGGTATCTCTCACACGTTAATGTTTCTCTCCCTCTCTTTCTCCCTCCCTAAAATGAAGAAGGAAAATATTATAAAGAACGCAAGAGACAAATGGAAAATAACAAGATGGTAGATTTAAACCCAGCCATATTGATAGTTATTAAATGTTAATGGTCTAAGCACTAATTCAAGGGCAGAAAATGTCCCTCAGTTGGGGTTTGTCAGGTGTTTTTCTTGTGGTTAGACTGGGGTGGTGGGTTCTCGGAGGAAGACCTCAGAAGTAAAGGGCTCTTCTCATCCCATCATATTAAGGGACATGGGTCATCATGACTCATCACCATTAATGTTGATCTTGATTCCCTGGCTGAGGTATGTCTGTCAGTTCTCCCCTATAAGTTTACACCCCTCTTTCCATCGTGGTCTCTTTGGAAGATAGTCACTATGCACAGCCCACATTTGTGAGGTGGAAGTTATACTTCTCCTAGAAAGCTGAGTATTCATGTAATTTATTATAAATCCTCCCGCCTGGGAGATGTCTGTTCTCCCACTTACTAACCACTTGTTTATATCAATATGGAGTCATGGACATTTATGTTATATTTTGGGTTATGATCCAATTGTTTTATCTTGTCACAAAAATGGTTTCAGCTTTGGGTTTTGGGAGCTCTTTTAATTGGTCCCTTTGACATACCCCCATCATTGTGGTGGACTTTTTAACACTTACTTTTTGGTACTAGAAGCTGCTCCAGACTCATTGTGGTGGACTTTTTAACACTTACTTTTTGGTACTAGAAGCTGCTCCAGACTCAGTTCCTGCCCCAGTCTAGAATCAGCCCTTTCTCCATGGAGCTGTGGTTCCTTTTACTGGAGAACAGTTAGAAACCAAAGTCCAGGTTCTGGATGTTGTGGCCTTTTTAGCATTCAATGTGATGGATCAAGGATATGTCACAGTTTTTACAACTGGCTTTTGTTCATCACATTAAGGATATTAAGGTACTAAAGATACATTGTTCTCCAAAGTCATGGATTGTCAGATTCTTTGCTGTTTTCAGTACCTGTGATCAGCAGACAACTTCTTACTCTTGCCTGGAAGGTCTGAACCCAATAGGTCACTTAGATCCAGAGAAGCAGCCCGAATTTCCAGCCCAGATACAGAACTTGAAACTAAAGGATGTCTAGACACAACAAATACCCCACTTATTAGTTTCCAAGGAAACAGGACCCTGCATTGGCTTCTTAGCCTAAGCTTAGTGCCAACCTCTACACAAAGCTCTGCTTAGCTTTGAGCCTATCAAACTATGTTTCATGTAAATATTACCTAAACTCTAGTCCCCCCCCCCAATTCTATACTCAATCTCTCTCTTTCTCTCACTCTTTGATGATGCACCCTATACTTCTACATGTGGTCTCTCTTGCTTCAGAAAGTTCATAAATCTAACTTTCTGGGATCATAATTGTGACCCTAGAGGTCTCTGTCAGATGTGCTTCACCAGTGAAGGGGGACAGTGGTGGGAAAAGGGCTGTTTCTGAAAGACAGAGAACGAAGCTGGAATCAGCCTCTGTTAATCCCAAGTCTTCAGACTCAGCTTTTCCATGCAATGTTGGATAAGCCAAAGTTCTTGCATTGGTATAACTGGGTCAGTAATTTTGTTATGACGACATCCCAGTGGATGTTGTGAGCATCAGAAGAGGGAAATAAGGCATGTTTGAAAACTGCCCTCTTCAAAGGAGGAAAGAAGAAAAGGTCTTGGGAGAGGCTGGGGCTGCGATATGAGTGAAGCAGGTGGCGCCAGGATCAAAAACAGATTTATTCCCCACACAGGGACAAATTTCCTCATTAGTTTCTTCCTTCTATCCCTTTTTCCTTTCTCCTTGTGTCTGCAGTGGAGAGTGCAAGTGAATATACAGGATTCTGTTAGAATTGAATTTCAGGTAAACAATGAACAATTTTTTTTTTTAATTTTTAGAGAGGGGAAGGGAGGGAGAAAGAGGGGGAGAGAAACATCAGTGTGTGGTTGCCTCTCAAGGACCCCCTACTGGGGACCTGGCCCACAACCTAGGCATGTGCCCTGACAGGAAATCGAACCAGCGACCTGGTGGTTCACAGGCCAGCACTCAATTCATTGAGCCACACCAGCCAGGGTAATTTTTTTATTGTAAGTAAGTCCCAAAATCAACGTGCTTATACTGAACAAAATTCATTGTTTATCTGAAATTCAAATTTAACTGAGCAGTATTGTATTTTAGGTGGCATTCCTACCCAGAAATCCAAGCACCTGGCCAAGCCTGTAGCAACCTTTTGGAAAATTGGCCCCAGGCACTTCCTAGAGCCTGGGTAGCTATATTTGTTATAATGTGATACTGTCGTGCACATACAGTTCCTTGACAGGGATTGGTTGCTTGAGCATAGCAGCTAGCCATAGGTTGGGAAACAGCCTAGTAGGGGCCCACAGCTCTAGCTAGCCCAATTACAGCTTCCTGCTGAGTGCAGGTAGGGTTGTAACAGGGTGCAGCCAAGAGGGGGGCCCCAAATAGGGATTTGGAATGGGGTCCAGAACTCAAGGTGTCCAGGAAATATTAGGATGTCTTCACCCCTCCCCCTCCATGCACAGGTGTGGGTTGGGGAAAGAGACAAATGGAGCAGGGCCATTGAGAGCTGTTTTGCATAGCAACGGCTTTGCAGCTAACCTCTGGTGTGGTCATTTAACATATCTGTACCCTTTAACTGCTTGCGTAGATATGTTAAATGGCTGTGGCCATGCTCTGAGCCAGGGGAATGGAACTAACTTCCCCACCAAGACGTAACTTAGTCCCCCTAGTTACAGCGCCTGTGTGGGAGCTTGGCGGAAGATTGGCTCCATGACATGGGGCCATGCCTCCCCAGACTCACAATGACAGCCCAGTAAAGCTGGAAGGATACAAGAGTGCTGGCAAGTGTAGCCAATTGTGGGAGGAGTCGGAAATGGGGCTGCAGAGGAAGACTGGCGCAGGGATTTAAACCAAGACCCGGCAGCCACTGGGGAGAGGACTACGTGGCTGGGGCAGAGCAGGGGGAGAACCACGCTGTTTTACCAGTGGTGACCCCCGCAGCTTTAGTAGGGGGAACCACCACCCGGCTTTAGTAGAGATCCTGGTGACACAGCTGATAGTGCTGGGAAACAAGGGAGGCCTACCAGATGTAAATGGACTACTGGGAAAAACTGAGGGCTGCCTGAGCCGTGAACTTCTATTTCCTTTCCTGAGCTATGGTACCCCAGACTGGGCAAAGGGGGAAGGAAGGACTGTGTGTGTTTGTGGGTGTTTTAAGGGACTTTGGGATTTTGATGAAGACATTAGGTCACTACTTTAAGTCTGTATAGCATTAAATAAACATTTCCTTTCCTTTTCACAAATCTCTGGCATTGAGAAATGTCTTTCCTATAAGGCGGCGGACATAATGAACCTGGGGGTTTCCTTTCAGTAATAGTATATCGTCCCAGGCCCTCCCTTTGTTCTGTAACAGGGTGGGGGTGAATATCAAAAATGAGACTTCCAGGTAGAAATACCAGTGGGTTCAAATTCCCATTCTGTCTTTTTGGAGATTATGTTTTGGACAAGGATCCTAAGCCTGAGGTTTTTATGTGAAACACATATGGGAATTAAGTGAGGCACCATAGACAAAGCTTATTTTATATTATTTCATTTATTTTTAAAAATTTAGTTACTTTTGGATAGAGGGGAAGGGAGTGAGAAAGAGGGGGAAAGAAACATGGGAAAGATATATCAATCTGTTGCCTCTCACATGCCCCAACTGGGGACCTGGCCCCAGCCCTGACATGTGCCCAGACTGGGAATCTAATGGGTGACCTTTCAACTTGCAGGCCGGTGCTCAGTCCACTGAGCCACACCAGCCAGAGTGACAAAACTTATTTTAAATGATCGGTAAATATGCTCATTATTGTCAATGTTAACATAATTAGCACCTTTGCCCTTCCTTTTCCATGAGATTAGGCCAACGGGGACTATCAGCCCCCCCCTTGACAAGTGGGGAAAGCAATGCTTGGGTTGTGCCATCAGGTTAAGCTCCTGGTGGAGCACTGGCCCAGACCAGACCCCTCCAGGCTCCTTAGTCACCTCCCTGGTGGCCTGACTTGCACTGCTATCTTGACAGAAGTTGCTGTCCTCTCCATGTCCTCCCTGAAGACCTAGTGTCTGTGGTTACGAGTACCATAGGTGATGCAAGCTGATGGGTTAATTGCTGGGAACCCTTCCCCAGCCACCAGGGACCTGCGGCAGCCTAATTGGTGTCTCTGGGGCAGGAGCTGCACAGTCACTCCCCAGTCACCAAGCACAGCCCTAAGGACTCCGCCCTTCAAAGGCAGAAGAAGAAAGTGTTTTCCGACTTTGAGTCAAATGTCTCTTGTCTCTGGACCTTCTGGGTGACCAGGGCAAGCCACCTTCCTCTCTAAGACCCAGCTTCTTAATCTGTCAGCTGGGCATCTTAACAATCACCTTATGTGCATATATTCCCTCAACAAACATTGTGGACAAAACCAAGTGTTGATGAGAACAAGTAACACCAGAACACCCACCCACTGCTGCTGGAATTGTGAATTCTTATAACCCTTTGGAAGACTGTTCAGTGTCAACTGTTAAAACTAACATGCTCATACCCATGACTCAGAGGTTCCAGTCCTGCATACCTAACCACAAGAAATGAGAACACTTGTTCATCAAAAAATATTCAGAAGAACGTGCCTAATATAAATAAATCACACATCATCAGATGAAAGCCTTTTGTGCTTCAAAGAACACCACTGAGAAGATGAGAAGACAACATACAGAATTGGAGAAAATATTTGCATATCAGATATCTGATAAGAGACATGTGTCTAGAATATGTAAAGAACTCTTAGAACTTAATGATAAAACCCAATTTAAAACGAGGCAAAACATCTGGACAGACATTGCTCCAAAGAAGATGCAGAAATGGTCGATGAGCTCATGAAAAGATGCTCAACATAGTGAGCCATCAGGGAAATGCAACTCAGAACACGGTTAGGTACCACTTCGCACCCACCAGTACGGCTAGACTCAAAAAGGCAGATCAGTGTTGGAGAGTATGTGCAGAAACTGGAACACACACATTGCTGATGGAAATATAAAATGGGGCCACTGCTGTGGAAAACAGTCTGAAAGTTTCTCATAAAGCTAAACATAGAGGCATCATGTGACCCAGCAACTCCACCACTACGCACGGAGAAATAAAAGTGTATGTCCGCCAAACACTTGTGCATGAATGTTCACAGCAGCCTCATTCATAATTGCCAAAAAGTGGAAATAACTCAAATATCCATGAACAGATCATGGATAAACACAAGGTGGTTCATCCAAACACTGGAATATTATTCAGTCAAGAAAAAGAGAGAAGCACTGACACTCACTGCAATGTGGGTGGACCTCGAACACATGATCCTCAGTGAGAGAAGCCAGACACAAAAGGCCACATGGTATGTCTTTCCATTTATGTGAAATGTCCAGAACAGGCAAATCCACAGAGACAGGAAGTGGGTCAGTGATTGTCAGGGTCTGGCAGAGGGGATAGGAAGTGACTGCTAATGGTTATACGGATTTTTTGTTCTTATTTTTTAGTGATAAAACTGTCCTAGAATTAGAGAGTAGTCATGGTCACACAACTTTTGAATATAACAAAAACTACTGAATTGGACATTGAAAAGGATGAATTTTATGTAAATTATACCTTGAGAGCTCCTAAAACCCTTGCGATTTTCTAAGTGATAAGAGCACTTAGGAGCATCTTTTGTTCTAATATTTTGTGTCTACCCATTTCCTGACACTGAGCTCCTAAATCCCTGGGAATTTCCTGGGTGAGAGGAGTGTCTTTTGTTCTAAGGTGACCCTGGGTGGCTCAGGGATGGGGCTGGTCACCAGAAAGAACTAGCCATGATTAGAATCTTGAAACTTTCAGCTCCACCCCCACCCTCCAGGGGTGGGAGAGGAAGTAGAGATTGCATCAACAATTGATCTTGCCTACATAAAAATCCCAAAGATTTAGGGCTTTGGGAGCTTTGGGTTGGCAAACACATGGAGGCTTGGGGACAGCTGTGGGCTTGGAAAGGGCACGGAAGCGCTGCAGACCTTCCCACATTCCTCGTCTCGTGCGTCTCTTCCAACTGGCTGTTGATCTGTGTCCTTTATCATATCCTTTTAATACAGGTTGGGTGTTGTTTTCATTTTTGTTTTTGTTTTAGAGAGAGGGGAAAGGAGGGAAAGAGAGAGAGAGAGAGGAATATCAGTGTGAGAGAGGTACATCGATCGCTTCTCGTTTGCACCCTGGCCGGACACTGAACCTGCAACCCAGGCATGTGTCCTGACCAGGAATCGAACCGGCAGCCTTTTGCTGTGCTGGCAATGCCCAACCAACTCAGTCACACCAGTCAGGGCTATCATATCCTTTTATAATCAATACATAGTAAGTAAACTGTTTTCCTGAGTTCTGTGAGTTGCTCTAGCAAATTAATCAAACCCAAGGAGGAAGTTGTGGTAACTTCCCATCTATAGCCTATCAGTCAGATGACAACCTGCACCTGTGCTTGGTGTCTGAAGTGGGGACAGAAACGTAACCTATGGGGTCAGATGCCGCGTCCAGGTAGATGGGGTCAGAAGTGAGTTGAATTGTAGGACCCCCAGGTGATGTCACAGAAAATCGCTTTTGTGTGGGGGGAAAAAACACATATCTGGGTTTACAAGGATTGTGAGCATGGCAATAGTGTGAGTGAAGGAAACACACACGGAAGAAGTGAGTTTTTCCTAGACATAGCTCACTAGTTTTGTTTTGGTTTGTTTTTAAGGCAAGGCCGCAATGGCACATGCCATTCCTTGTTTTATTCCTTCAGATTCTTTATCCCTCCCTGTGTCAGCACACTTTGTTCAGGTGAGGTTGAATTCTTGCAGCCTTAGGAGGAGTCTGTCCCTCACCCACAGGTGTGTGTGTGTGTGTGTGTGCGCGCGCGCGCGCGTGTGTGGCCCCGACTTGCTCTGACCGATCAAATGATGGCAGGTGCTCAAAAGTTGCACCTGGTACCAGGCTGACCCAGGAAAAGGAGCACAAACAGACACGGGCAACCAGTGGTGCGCTGAAGCTGGCTCACACTGACTCATGGTTAAATGTCTGAGAACTTCGTGACCTGGTTTCTAAACACAGTCAGAATTAAAAATCAGGCCCTGGCTGGTGTAGCTCAGTGGATTGAGCGCGGGCTGCGAACCAGGCATCGCAGGTTCGATTCCCAGTCAGGGCACATGCCTAGGTTGCAGGCCATGTCTCCCAGCAATCGCACATTGATGTTTCTCTCTCTCTGTCTCTGTCTCTCTCTCTCTCTCTCCCTCCCTCCCTTCTCTCTCTAAAAATAAATAAATAAAATCTTAAAAAAAAGAATTAAAAATCCAATTATGCAAACATACAATTAAATAAATTGTAATTAAAGCAAAAGTAATCAATACTCAAACTCACTGTTCCCATTTGTTTTACTATTGTACCATTCTTCTGGTGTTTACTTGTATTGTCAATATAGTGGAAACAGTATATGCTATGGACTGAACATGTCCCCCCCAAATCATATCTTGAAGCCTAATTAGGTCATGATGGCAGAGCCTTCGTGAATGGTATTATGCCCTTATAAAGGAGACCCCAGAGAGCTCCTCCCCTTATCCCATGTAAGGACACAGGGAGAGGGTGCCTTCTATGAACCAGGAAGTAGCTCTCACCAGACACTGAACCTACTGGCACCTTGAACTTGGACCTCCAGCTTCCAGAATGGTGAGAAATCAATGCTTGTGTTTATAAGCCACTGAATCTCTAGTATTTTTGTTACAGCAGCCTGAACACACTGAGACAGTCTGTAATGACCCACTACTGCACATCTCTTCCCAACCCTGCATTCAGTGATGTCAGTCACAGTGGTAGCTTAAGTCAGCCACAGTGGGCGTATTTACACCATAGAAATCGGCGAGATAACAAACAAATGTCCCCGTCCCACTACCCAGCTGTTAAACATTTTCTAGTGCACACTGCATGGAACACACACGGGCCAGCCCAAAGCTTGGAACCAATACCAGCTGAGCCAAGGTTAGATCTTCAGATGCTCAGCTGACCTGCATCTGAGAATAAATAATGATAGTGTAAGCCCCTAGCTTTGGTATACTTTGTTACACAGCATTACCACAACACTTGCTGGCTAAAATACTAGGTGCCCCCTCAATGGACTGAGAGAGCTTCAAAGCAGTGAACCCAAGTGCAGGTGAGAGAACCTGTTAATGGTGTCCGAGTTACATCCAAAGGTACCTGGATAGGAGAAAAACCTGAGAACTGAGTGTGAACATGGCAACTTACCAGCTGTGGGATTTGGTTAATTAACCTGACTTCACTGAGCCTCTAGTGTCAAGAGCAAAAAGAGATGATCCATGTCCGTTGTCTCAAGTGTCAAAATACAACACATGTGGACTACATCGTGAGCATTCAGTGAATGCTCCTGTGTGGCGATGCCTGCTCTGGCCACTGTGGAACTCAGCAGTCTCACCTCCGTTCACTCCCCTCCTTGCTCACTGTACTCCAGCCACACCAGCCTCCTCTCTGTTCTTCCACCATGCTGTTTATTCTAGCCTTTCACCTGACATCTGCCTGGATGACTCCCCCCAGACCTTCTCTTGGCTAAAATTTGGTCCTCTATCTCTGCTTATTGCCAAAGCTGGCACACAGTGGACACTCGGTATATTATTGAACGAATGGATGGACACATGATGGGTGGATGGATGGATGGGTGGATGGATGGGTCAAGTGTAGATTCAGGGTGGAGCTGGAACTGATTACAGAAGTAGGAGCCTCAGGGCTCCAGGCTAAGATCCTTTCAAAGATCAGCTCCTCTTTGAGCCTGGCAAGCACTGTCCTCTGCTGGCTGCCCTGGGAGTTGCAGACAGCCCACTAGCTCTCAGTACTGTCTGTGAAAATCTACTCCTGTCAAAATTTCTTTAGCCTTCATTAACCTAACACTTATTACGCACCTATAGCAAACAAAATGACAGAGATCCCTAGATCAGATGATTTGTGTTTGGGGTGCAGGAGGTGGTGGAGACTGATAATGAACAAAATGACAAGGTAAAAAAATATGGTTTGCTAGGTTATACGTTTTACAGAGAAATATTCAGCAGGAAAAGGAACAGAGCATTATGGGGGCCTCACTTAAAAAAAAAACAGCTTTGCCCTGGCTGGTGTAGCTCAGTGGATTGAGCGCAGGCTGCGAACCAAAGCATCACAGGTTCAATTCCCAGTCAGGGCACATGCCTGGGTTGCAGGCCATGGCCCCCAGCAACCGCACATTGATGTTTCTCTCTCTCTCTCTCTTTCTTCCTCCCTTCCCTCTCTAAAAATAAATAAATAAATAAATCTTAAAAAGAAAACATGATGAGAATACATTAAAAAAACAGCTTTATTCAGGTATAATTGACATGATAAAAGTGTACATATTTAAATTATAGAATTTGATAAGTCTGGACATGCCCATACCCTGTGAAACTATCAGCATAATCAAGGTAAGGAAGGTCTCCATTACCCTCAAAGGTCCCCTGTGCCAGGCTGTGACCGTCCCCAGCCCTTGCCCCAGGCAATCACTGATCTGCTTTCTGTCATCATAGTTTGCATTTTCTAGAGCAGACTCTCCTTCTGCAGCACTGCTAACATTGGGTCGTGCACTCCCTCTGAGGGGGACACCCTGGTCACTGAGGGGGGTTAAGCAGTATCCCTGGTTCCCATCCACTAGGTGTCAGAAACACCCTCAGTTGTGACAACCACAGATGTCCCCAGACACAACCCAGTGATCTGGGAGCAAGATCACCCACAGTTGAGAAATCCTGGATGAATCCTAGTGCTACTCCATGAACTGAGACTTTTGTTTAATTTTGACCCCAGTACAGATGAGAACACTGAGGCTCCTATAATGGCTTGCATGAGTCCCTAGCAGAACTGGGAGCATAGTCAAGGTCTTTCTGACTGCAAAATCCCTTGCTGCACCTCATCCCTCCCCACATGACCATTGTCTAAATCTCTGCTCTTTAACACAGCCCTCACTAGCCACCATATTCAATGTTTTATTGTAGTAAAATACACAGAACGTTAAATTTACCATTTTACCTGCACAGCTCAGTGACAGTAAGTACACTCATTTTGTTGTGCAACCAATCACCAACCATCTCCAGAACTTTTTCATCATCCCAAACTGAAATTCTGTCCCCGTTAAACACTAAGCCCCCAACCCATCTTCCCCAGCCCTGGGCACTCACCATCTGCTTTCTGTCTCTCTAATCTGGCTCCTCTAGGGACCTCATAAAGTAGAATCATACAGCTCCTGTCCTTTGATATCTGGCTTATTGCACTGTCTTCGAGGTTCATCCATAAACACTTGGGTTGCTTCCACCTTTTCACCAGTGTGAATCATGCTGTTGTGAACACACACATGTGCAGACATCTGTTTGAGTCCTTGATTTAAATTCTTTTGGATATATACCCAGCAGAGGATTATTAGATCATATGGTAATTCTGTGTTTAATTCAAGAACCACCAGACTGTTTTCCACAGTGGTTGCAGTATTTTCGACTCCCATCAGCAGTGTGCATGAGGGTTCCAATTTCTTCACATCCTTGCCAACTCTTGTTAATTTCTTGTTTGTTGACATATTTAATTTTTTGTTTGTTGATATATTCAATTTTGAGTAAGATTTCAATGCAGTGTCTAATCCCACTGGCCACATTCCAAGTACTCAGTAGCCATGCATGGCTGGTGGCCACCACATCATAGAACACAGGTGAAGGACATATCCTTCATGGCAGGAAATTCTATGGGACCATGCTGCTGAGCTAGGAATTAACAATCTGGTCACTCATCTAGGCATCCACTCGACCTTCATAAGCTTGATTGTGTGCTAAATCCTTAGGGTCAGGAATGAAGGAGGAAGGAGACGTAGTTCTACCTTGTTAGTGCTCAGGGGAGGGAAAATGGGAGCTCCATCCCCAACACCCTCTTTTTCCCAGGACCCATAATCCCTGCCTGGCTGCCCTCCCAAGCCCCACCTTTAGCCCCACTCTGCACACATAGAGCAGGCTCAAGTCTGCCAGGATGTGTGTTACCTTCACCTTCCTGCCTAGTTTTTAATTAGATTTCTTTATTTTTTAATTATTTTTATTTTTTACAGACTTTATTTATTCATTTCCAGAGAGAAGGGAAGGAAGGGAGAAAGAGAGGGAGAGAAACATCAATGTGTGGCTGCCTCTCACATGTCCCCTACTGGGGACCTGGCCTGCAACCCAGGCGTGTGCCCTGGCTGGAAATTGAACCAGCTACCCTTTGCAGGCCAGCATTCGATCCACTGAGCCACACCAACCATGGCTCTTCTTCTTCTTCTTTTTTAAGATAAGGGAAGGAAGGGGAAAAGGGAGGGAGAGAAACACCAACGTGAAAGAGAAACATCTATCAAGTTGCCTCTTGCCTGCAGCCTAACTGGGACTGTAGTGCAACGTAGGCATGTGCCGTTTGTGGGACAACACCCAATCAACTGAGCCACACCTGTCAAGACCTATATCATCGCATACTTGTTGGGAAAAATAGTGGAACTGCTGGGTCACAGAGATAGCATATGTTAGCTTTATTTTTATTTATTAATTTTTAGAGAGAGAGGAAGGGAGAGAGAGAAAAAAAGAAACATTGATCTTTCGTTCCTGGTTGATTCTTGTGTGTGCCCCGACCTTGACAGAACATACAACCTTGGCGTACTAGGACAACTCTCTAACCAACTGAGCTACCCACCCCACCAGGCCTGCATACATTAGCTTTTTAAATTAAATTTTTTTTAGCCTCATCCAAGGACATGCTTATTGATTTTAGAGGGAAAGGAAGGAAAGGAGACGGAGAGAAACATCAGTTGGTTGCCTCTAGTATGAGCCATGACATTTCGGTTTATAGGGCGACACTCCACCCAACTGATCCACACCGGCCCGGGCCATACATTAGTTTTAAATGATACAGCCAGACAGGTGTCTAATGTAGCTGTGTAGTTTTACATTCCTACCTGAAGTGTAAAAACACCAGTCTTTCTAATTTTAACCATTCTCATGGCGGTACAAAGGTATCTCATTATGGTTTAAATTTCCCTGATGACAAATGAGATGGAGCACCTTCTAAATATACCCACCCATTGGCCATTTGGATGTCTTCTTTTATGAAATACATGTCCTTGTTTTGCCATGTTTTAACGGGATTGTCTTTTTCTCATTAATTGTAAGAATTTTTATATTGTTCTGCTTGATTTCTGTTTGTTGAACCACGTTGTAGCTGTTAGTCCATTGTCGGATATATCTATTACAAGTCTTAGCTCAGTTTGTGGCATGCATTTTTACTCTCTGAATGGTTGATCTAGAGGGCTGGCACTGGGTGTCCAGCGCTCTTTACCATTCCTGGCACACAGAAGGCCCTCAATAAATGTTGAATAAATGACTGCTTTGGGGATCCTAGTTCTGGGCCATGGTTATAGCCTGTCCTACCCATCTCACAAGATTTAGTGAGATGGGCAGGAGACACAGGATCCGTTCACCGCAGCGACAGGTTTGCAAGTTCCCGGGTAGCGTCAGCTTTTAGAATCAAAAAAGGCGGGGCTGGATTCTTCTCTAGGAACTTGACAGAGAAGTTCCACGTGGGCGCCCCGCCCACAGCTGTCAATTATCTGAGAGGCGGGGAGGTCTCAACTAGGAGGCGTGGTTATAAGCCAAACAAGGAAGTAGCTGGAGCCCAGGGGATACTAACCAATGACAGGAAAGAGCCCTGATCCGGAGAGGGTGGGGCCAGTGGGCTCAGAGGGCGTTGTCCTGATTTCCCTTCCGCGGCCTGGTGTCGTCCGGGAAACGTAGTGATTCGGCTCTGTGGGGGCAAGACTTCGTGGGAGGCGGGACTTCCGGGGGTGGACCCCCAGCCGTGGAGTCCCGCGGTCAGCTGACCGGCCGCCATCTCGTCCGCCATTTGCAAGTGCCGCGGAGCGTGAGGGGAGGGGATCGCGGCCTGTCCAGCGCGTCCAGCCGCCGTGGCCGCCGCTGCAGCCCCACGGACCGTCGCCAGCCTGGTCTGGGAGCCCGCCCCGCAGCGGCGGCCGGCAGCGTAGCGCTCCACGGGCAGCAGGCGCGACCCCCGGACCCCCGCGCGGCATCCGGTCTCGGGCCTCCCGGGGCTGCTGCCTGCCGGCGGCCGCCGCGATGGCCCTCAAGATGGTCAAGGGCAGCATCGACCGCATGTTCGACAAGAACCTGCAGGACCTGGTGCGGGGCATTCGCAACCACAAGGAGGACGAGGTGAGCCGGGCGCGCCGCGCGGGGCAGGCCTGGCTCTGCCCGAGACCGCGACTTGCAGCTCGCCCCGGAGGCCCCGCTCTCGGGTCGATCTTGCCTTCCCGCGGCCTGAGCGCCACACACCCGTGTCCACCCTGAGCCTCAGTTTACACCCGAGCGCCGAAGGTCGCCCCAGATGAGACCCCGCAGGCTCCCAGGTCTCGGTTCTCGGACACCCCTCCCCCACCCGTCCGTCCGTCCGCTCGCCCGTGGGGGGACCTGCCACTGGATGGCCTCTTGGAGCCTCAGTTTACCCTTTCGGCGACGGGGCCCTCTTCCCCTTTGCCGCCGTGACCCCGGAAGAGACTTCGCAGGTCGCCCCGAGTGGGAGTCTCCAATTTTGAATGTGTGTCTGGATCACCTGTTTAAAATACGAGGTCTCCGGTTCCGCCCCAGGTCTCTGGACTCCTGGAGCACAATCGTGTCCACGGGTCGCCGCCGGCGGAACCACTTACGGGATTAGTACGAGTCCTGGTTGTTCTCTGGAGCCTCGCCCGGTACCGGTTCTTCCCGGGGAAGGTGGGGCGAAGGCAGTGGGCGTCCCAGGTCAAAATAAGGACCCTGCTGAGGGGTCCTGGAATGGCAAAGCCGACTTCAACTAGAAACGTAAAAACCAGGGGGAAGAAAAGATTCTCCAGAAGTAAAATTATAACCGTGGACACCATTGCCTTTCTCTCTCGCCTCCCCACCCCCAATCTGTGACCTAAATTTAGGAGGAATGAAGACAGTGGCCACCAGGCCTCTGGCTTCATGGAAGAGTCCCAAGTAGGCCTTTATATGATGGGACATTAAAGAAAGTCCCGGCTTCCATAGCTAGAGAGAGGCTGCCCTGAGGAGAGCAGCTGTTTGATGCTATGCCGGCCCCAGTACCAGGTGCTAACCAACCTTCCTCACAGTGGCGCCCAGGGAAGTCGGGAATTGCAGCTTAGAGAGTGCGAGGAAGTTGAAGTTGGTGAGACGCTGAGTTTTGGCCTCTGGCACTTTTTCAGAATAGGTGTGATCTCACTGAAATGTGATTAGGTTATTTTTCCTCGTTTCCATAACCCTTCCCTGGATTTTGCATCATTTTGGAAACTCTCCCTGGTGGCAATGATTGCAAATGTGTAGCTAACTCTTACCGTGATCTTTTGTTTTGAGTTGAAAAGAGTAGTTGATTGTTCCTTATTACTGAGCAGTGGCTAAGCATATTTGATTTGCACCGTTAGATTTCTTTTTTTGTAGTGATTTCCCTCTCTGTTCATTGGATGTCACTGAGCAGCCTGTTTGGGATTCTGAGGACAGGTCATGGTGTCTTTCTGGCAGAGAGACACACACTCCTGTTAGGGCATCTGGTTTTTTAGAAGAGTGTCCATCGTCACTGGGCAGTACCCTGACTCGTCGTTTCTTCATTGGGATTGGTGGGGATTGATGGCATCATCCCCACATGTTCAGGAACCCATTAAATGAGTATTGATGGTGGAAGCATTTTTCAAAAAGCACAGTCCAGGCTGGTGCTGAAAGTCCTCAAAAGTCACAAGTTTCCGAGTGGGCTCTGCCCTTGGCCTATTGATGATTCCTGGCAGGACATGGCATCCTGGTGCTGTGGTTTTGCCGTCAGATAATCGTCATGGTTTCAGAGGTGTCACTTCTGACTCTAGACATTTACCTTTTTCCCTGAAGGAGCTTGGCCCATGACTACTGAGTTACTTTCCTAGTTTCCCACTCTCTCAAATAGGCTCTTTCCTCCCACCCTACCACACACCAACTGAGACTTCTGGAAATTTGCTTTTTCTGCAGCAGTATACTTTCTCACCAAAAGTTTACTTCTTATAATAAATTTCAGCTTAAAATCTCTGTGCAGTATCATAGGAATGAGGCTTATGTGTGGAAAGGCAGGGTGACTTGGTGGAACTTGTATGAAGTTCAGGAGGTCTGAGTCCAAGTTCTTGGGCCTGTTTAACTGGGTAACCTGGGGAGAGTTCCTGACGTGTTTCTCACCTGTGAAGTGGGGGCAATCGCCGCCTTTCCGTCTAGCTGGTGCTTATGAAGATGCAGTGAGTAACATAATGCAGGCTTCAGTGAGTACCAGAGCACCCCATGAAGTCATCTCCCTAGCTATTTCCAGTCCTCAGCCTGTGACCCCTTAGCGGGTTATGAATTCAATTTAGTGGGTTGTGGGTTATGTTAAAAAAAAGAAGTAGCCCTGGCTTGTGTGGCTCAGTGGATTGAATGCTGGCCTGTGAACCAAAGGGTGGCCAGTTTGATTCCCAGTGAGGGCACATGCCTGGGTTGCAGGCCCGATCCCCTGTTGGGGACATGCAAGAATCAACCACACGTCGATGTTTCTCTCCCTCTTTCTTCCTCCCTTCCCCTGTCTCTAAAAATAAATAAAATCTATTTTAAAAAATAGAAATTAGAAAATCCCAGCCTGCATGTACATAGAATAACTTGTTTCTTTAAAAATATATATATATTATTTATATATTTTTAGAGAGAGGGGAAGGAAGGGAGAAGGAGAGGGAGAGAAACATTGACATGTGAGAGATACATTGATTAGTTGCCTCTTGTATGCCCCCAAACTGGGGACCTGGCCCCCAACCCAGGCATGTGCCCTGACTGGGAATCAACCAGCTGCCTTTTGGTTTGCAGGCCAGCATTCAATCCACTGAGCCACACCAGCCAGGGCAGACAGAATAACTTGTTTTCTGAAACTTTTATTTCGGTTTGTGATACTAAGTGTGTATGTGTGTCTTTGTATTGGATTATCATGGAAAACATTTCTTAAAATGAGTTCTAGAAGTCTAAAAAATAGTGGTCTAATTTACACATTTCTGGAATGTGTGAATTCATTATCCTTGAGATACATACAGAAAGGGTAATGTTGGCAGGTAGGGGGAAATTCACTTGTGAGTGTCCTTGCTTCTATAATAATCTTTTTTTTTTTTAATTGATTAGAGATCGAAAGAGACAGAAACATTGCTTTGTTGTTCCACTTATTTATGCTGCTTTGGTTGCCTCTTGTATGTGCCCTGACCAGGGGTCAAACCCAGTAACCTTAGTGTATCGGGACAGCGCTCCAACAAAGTGAGCATTGTCCAGGGCCTGTTTTTACTTCTAAAAGTGGGATATGACTAGGGGGAAAACACATTGGCTCACTATTTTATTCTCATGGACACTTTTCATATTTGAGGGAAAGCTTTTTTTTTTTTAAACGATTTTAGAGAGAGAGAGAATGGGTAGGGGGGAGAAACACCAATTTGTTTTTCACTGCCTGTGTGTGCCCTCACCTGGGATTGAACCTGCAACCTTGGCATTTCAGACAATGCTCTAACTAACTGAGCTACCTGGCCAGGGCTCTCGAAACTTTTTCTGTTAATCTTTATAAAACTATACCCATAACTTTTGTAATAAGCTCAGTGTTTATTAAATCAAAAGGGACAACACCTCTCCCTGTAAATCAGTTTGGTGTCTGTACTTGAGATTTTTCTCTGCATAGAAATCATGGGTGATTTGAGTATAGGTTTAAGATTCTGTTGTGACTTGCTCTGTGTGTAGCAGTCTCACTGACAGCTATCTGTGTCAGCATAGGAAGACCCTCTTGTCAGTTTATTTAGCTAGTCCCCCTTAAATGGGCGTTTAAGTTGTTCTAGTTGTTTGCTGTTTGGAGCTGCAGTTCACTCTGTTGGGTACAAGCTCTGCATGTACCTTTCACTATTTAGATAGAATAGGTTCTGGGAAACGTTATGTTGGCAGCAGCTCCATCGCTGCCTGGTGCTGAGTATCCAGTGACTGGCCATCCTTCCTTTGCCTTTGCCTTTGCTTTTGTATTTAATTTAGACCTCTCACCTGAGAGCTCCCTGCACTTTCCAAGGCTCCTGAGGTTGGTAGCCCCTCTAATACCTCAGCTACTGAGTGTAATTGACTAGGAGCCTCGCTTCCCAACTTTGAAGTCCATCACCCTGTGCTCCAAAGGCCATGCTGCTGCTCCCAGGTGGTGACTGCACGCGGGCTGCCTAGGCAGGTGATTGGCCTTGCTGACTTTTCCTTAGCCACTTCCATCCAGTCTTTCCTTCCTGGTCCTTCACTCTGCCAGATCCCCATGGTCTTCTCCCAGCTCCCTCTCATTTCCTCTCATAGGAGTTGTCCCCAACAATATCTGGGCGCAGTAACTTCATCTTGGGCTCAGCTATTAGTGAGGGGCCCTGGATTTCTACCCATGTTTACTGGCCTGGCTCCCTGTCATCAACCTCCAAAGCCCATGCTGACACTAGAGCATGACTCTGAGAAATGCCTCTCCTTTTGCCCTCTGGAGCTAATGTTACCTGTTGTTCAGGAACCTGAGGTTGGGCCTGGCAGTCTGGACCGGCTTGGTCCTCTAGGTGGATTGCCTGTGCCCATGCACATGAGGATGTGTCTCCTTCTTCTGAGGTCCAGGCATCTGTGCTGCTGCTGCTGCTGCTGTTCTGCCCGCGAGTGGGCCTGGTCTCTCCATCCTGTGGTCTTTTTGCTGTGCTCGTGGAGTCTGTGGCCTCCTGCCTCCTAGTCTTGATCTCCCCACCGGCCCTGGGTGACCTGACTGATCAGCTAAATAATGGCCCCCAGAGATATCCCAAACCAGTCCCAGGACCTGTGGACATGACACCTCACATGGCAGGGAGACTTTGCAGGTGGAATTAAGTCAAGGCTCCTGAGACAAGGGAGGACCCTGGATTCCCTGCAGGGCTCAGTATGATCATACGGGGCCTTGTAAGGGGAAGGCAGGGGGGTCAGAGTCAGACAGAGGTGGAAGAGGCTGCACTGCTGGCTGTGAAGATGGAGAAAGGGGGCCACGAGCCAAGTATGTGGCTCCTTTACAATCTGGAAAATACCAAAAATGGTTCTCCTGGAGCCTCTGGAAGACCTGTGTCAGACTCCTGACCCCAGAACCATCAGAGAATAAATGTATGTGGTTTTAATGTGCAGAATGTGTGATGGCTACAGAATATTACAGCAGCTGCAGGACACTGACCAGCCTGCTGGCCTTTGAGTCTCACCGACTTCCCTCAGTCGACTTCCCACAGCCACTGCTCCCTGGGCCTAAGCCCTGAAGTATTGCGGTTACACATACACTGCCCCATACCACAACCTCGTGTCCCTCCAAATATCAGCCTATAGATGTTCTGCCACCGTTGTGTTCACTGTCTACCTTGAACAACACCAGCCCTGGGTTGGCCCATCATGCGTCCTGTCCCCACTTCTGCTGGAAAAGTCCATGTTGCCAGTTATGGCATAAGCCGTAGAGATACAATTAATTACAGCATTGGTAATAGAGTCAGTAGTGGCGTAATGACTATGTGTGGGGATAGGTGACTGTTAGACTTACGGAGTGATCACTTTGTAAGGTATGTAAACACTGAATCACTGTCTTGTACATATGAAACTGATGTAATACTGTATGTCAATTATAATTAAAAATAAATTTAAAATAATGCCCCAAAACCCCCAAGATAATTCTAAATTAAAAAAAAAAAAAGTCCATTGTGTAGACTGGGCCTCTCAGCAGGGATGAGGCCTGCTGAGCCTGCGCACCACTGGGGGCCTTTCTAGTGGTTTTCCTGTTCCACACAAGGACTCCCTCAGCCTTCCACATGCTTCTCAAACTACCCACCCCCTCCTGTTGGATGTACTTTTCCTGTTTTTACTGAGACCACAGAAGCCATTTGGGGTTCTTCATTCTTTTTTTCTTTTAGATTTATTTATTTATTTGTTTATTTATTTATTATATAGAGGGAGAGAAACATCAGTGAGTGGTTGCCTCTCACACGCCCCCTACAAGGGTCCTGTCCTGCAACCCAGGTATGTGCCCTGACTGGGAATTGAACCAGTAACCCTTTGGTTCAAGGCTGGCACTTAATCCACTGAGCCACACGAGCCAGGGCTTGGGGTTCCTCATTTTGCTGCTGTTCCCCCAAACCTGTGGGTCCTGGTGTCTTTCCACTGTGTGTTCTGGCTCTAGTGTAGAACCCACACTAGGTTCTGTTCCGGGAGACACTGGGTGATGTTGGGAGTGTGGCTTTTGAGCTTGTCAGCACCTTGAAATCCACTGCAGGGCTTTGGAAAAGCACAGACTCTCTGGGTTTCTCCCTGAGAGATCCTGACCACTAGTCCATGGAGAGCCAGGGAGTCTGGATCTTTTGAAAAGTGACCCAGGTAACTCTGCCTGAGCAACCAGGGTTGAAATGGCTGTTTTATTGTAACCCCGAGGGGTTCATCTATGAAGGATGTTTGTGTTATGTGTTCCGAATTAAATTCTGTGACAATAGGTTGCCCCACACTGGCAAATACCTAAGGCTCTGCCCCTTACAACATTACAGATACCCTGAGGGGGGAAAAATTGGCACAAATGAAAGAACAGATCAAAGCTCCAAAAATAGAACTAAGCAATGTAGAGATAGTCAACCTATCAGATGCAGAGTTCAAAACACTAGTAGTCAGGATGCTCACGGAAATGGTTGAGTTATGGTCTCAAAATAGAGGAAAAAGTGAAGGCTATGCAAAGTGAAATAAAGGAAAATATACAGGGAACCAACAGTGAAGGGAAGGAAACTGGGACTCAAAGCAGTGATTTGGAGAAGGAAGAAATAAACATTCAACCAGATCACAGTGAAGAAACAAGAATTTAAAAAAATGAGGAGAGGCTTAGGAACCTCCAGGACAACTTAAATGTTCCAACATCCAGATCATAGGGATGCCAGAAGGAGAAGAGGAAGAGCAAGAAATTAAAAACTTATTTGAAAAAGTAATGAAGAACTTCCCTAATCTAGCAAAGGAAATAGACTTACAGGAAGTCCAGGAAGCTCAGAGGGTCCCAAAGAAGTTGGAATCAAGGAAGCACGCACCAAGGCACATCATAATTACATTACCCAAGATTAAAGATGAGGAGAGAATCTTAGAAGCAGCAAGAGAAAAGGAGGCAAGTTATCTACAAAGGAGTTCCCATAAGACTATCCCCTGATTTCTCAGAAGAAATCTTGCAGTCAAGAAGGACCTGGAAAGAAGTATTCAAAGTCATAAAAGGCAAGGCCCTACATCCAAGATTACTCTATCCAGCAAAGCTATCATGTAGAATGGAAGGGCAGCCCTGGCTGGTGTGGCTCAGTGATTGAGTGCCAGCCTGTGAAGCAAAGATTCACTGGTTTGATTCCCAGTCTGGGACACATGCCTGGGTTACAGGCCAGGTCCCCAGTAGGGGGTGTATCAGAGGCAACTACACATTGATGTCTCCCTCTCTTTCTCCCTCCCCATCTCTAAAAACAAATAAATAAAATCTTTCAAAAAGGAAAAAAAAAAGAATGGGAGGGCAGATAAAATGTTTCCCAGATAAGGTAAAGTTAAAAGAGTTCATCGTCACCAAGCCCTTATTATGTGAAATGTTAAAGGGACTTATCTAAGAAAAAGAAGATAATCAAAGCCATGAACAGTAAAATAACAACAAATTCATGCCTGTCAACAGCTAAACATAAATAAAACAAAAACTAAGCAAACAACTAGAACAGGAACAGGATCACAGAAATGGAGGGTTATCAGTGGGGAAGGGAAGGGAGGAGAATGGGGGATTAAGGCACAGAGAATAAGAAGCATGAATGATAGGTACAAAATAGACGGGGAGGTTAAGAATGGTATAGGAAATGGAGAAGCCAAAGAACTTATATGTATGACCCATGGACATGAACTAAGGGGGGGTGAATGCCTGTGGGAGAGGGGGATGCAGGTTGCAGGAGAACAAAAGGAAAAAAAGAAGTGGGACAACTGTAATAGCATAATTAATTATATATATATATATATATTTTTTTTTTAAACGACTTTTAGACATATACATGTGAGAGATTTTAGGGAACATTAGGGAAAAGGAGCTGAGTGCCAGGGCAGGCTCTGCCCAGGGTAGGGAGGAGAGGCTGGCCCTGGCAGATGAAGGCTGGAGAAGAGGAGTCTCAGCAGAGCAGATGCGTGGTGGCAGAAGTGGGTTCTGAACACACAACTTTACAGGGTCTCTGTGTAGTAGAATTCCAGCCTCTATGCAATTCTGAAACAGATAACGTGGGCCCGATTGCCCACTGCCAAAACTCCCAATGCCAGAGTTTGGTAAAAAGGAAAGGAAGGATTCATTTAAAAGTTACACAGATTTAGAATAATTGTGGAATTCTGCCTTCAAGTCCCACTCCCTTTAAAATACCCACAAACATGCCCTGGCTGGTGCAGCTCAGTGGATTGAGCGCAGGCTGCGAACCAGGCATCGCAGGTTCGATTCCCAGTCAGGGCACATGCCTAGGTTGCAGGCCATGTCCCCCAGCAGCCACACATTGATGTTTCTCTCTCTCTCTGTCTCTCTCTCTCTCTCTCTCTCTCTCTCTCTTTCTCCCTCCCTTCCCTCTCTAAAAATGAATAAATAAAATCTTTAAATAAAAATAAAGAATAAATAAAATACCCACGAACACACACACATACTCCTGCCTCCCTTTGCCGCATCAGACCAATTAGAGGCACCATCTCTCCTAGGAGAAAAATAAAACAGATCCGCAGCTCAGCATTGCCTTAGTCTCAGTTTAGCAACTCAGGCATCTCCCATTAATCCATGCTTGTCCCGCAGTTCCCCCACACCATCAGCCTTGTTACTGGTTCTCCAGCTCTCAATCCAAAACTATGTGGCACCTCTTCATGGCAGGCAGGTGGGAGTCCTGCTGCACCCTTTCAACCCACATGGCCAAGAGAGAATGGCTGCCACGCTTAGTTTAAATCCCGGCCCTGAAAAGACACTTGAAAATCCTGGAATGAAAAATTCTAAAATGTAAACTGCTACATTTTCTGTGATTTTATAAAATTCTAAAAGTTAAAATTTCTCAGTGATTTTGATAGAAACTTACAAGAGGCACCAGAACATCAAACTTTACAGATTTTCAATTCACCCCAGTTGAGTTTTTGAAAACAAGCTATAATTTGTTGATAGGTGTAGTCCACATAGGCACTTGCTACTGCCACAAACGAAGTTAATCTGAAGGAAGGAGCTTTGTATGTTAGACGCAGCAGGCTCTTCATGCAACTGACTGCAAATATCAGCAAATGTGATGTCTTTAAAATCGCTAAAGTAGTCATGAATAATTTCACAAATTTGGGTCTCTATCTGAAAATAATTCTCCGCGCTCTGGAACTATGGTGATTTTCTTATATATTACCTCATTGTAGAGGAAAGCCATTGCAGTCTGCTTCTTTGAAAAAGCAACATGCATACTCTACTCACAGTCAGCAAGTCCAGCAGTACCTTGGACTCCATGGATCTGGTCCCAGCTCCAGGCAGGCCCTGGTGTCATCCAGGGGCAAGTGGCAGCTCAGCCAAGCCCTTCCTGAATGCATAGGATCCTCCTGGCCAGCCCCACATCCTTTGGGAGGAGAGTAGCATAGCCAGTATGTAGGGAGAGGAGATAGGCATCCTCAAAGAGATGCATTAGAAATGCTTTTGCTACTTCTTATAGGGCCAAAAAGGTCTGGGCTTGCCAGTTGAAGTCTACGCCATGGGGGAATTTAATACATATTTTTTCTTGCCAGGTGGCTGATGGGGTTCTTCCTTAACAATAGGTATGTGGTCTTCTGAAGATTTCATATCTCCTTCAGAACCAGATGTCTGTCTGGTGACCAGCTCGACGGAAGGGGTTTCGAGCGCGCAGCTCCTGCGGTGCGGGTTCATGGCTGACATAGAGGACTTTGGGCCCACCGTTGCTCCCCTGCCTTCCAGGTTCTGGGGTAAAGGCTGACAGCTGGGGGAGGTCTAGGAGCGCCACAGCCTCATGTGCCCACTAGGATAGGTTCTGTGCAATCGGTGCTGCCTTGGGTTCAAATGGCCCGTCCATTTGGTGGTTTTCTGTTACTTTCTCTCTTTAAATGTCCTCTTTTTTATTCACTGTGCGTAATATTTCTTTGTGTTCTATGAGAGCATGATTACAGTTGCTGAATTGAAATCTGTGTATTTTAATTTCCACATTTGGGTTGTCTCAGGGCCTATCTTCATGGGTGGTCTTATTGAATTTTCCTGTTTCTTATTTTGAATAATTTTGAATTATATCTTTGACATTGCAAATGGGACATTGTAGAGACTGTGGATTCTGTTGTGTTCTCTGAGGAGTATTGATTCTGTGGGGAGTGGGATTTGTTTAGTGGGCAGTTCATTCATCTGGGCTAAAATTACAGCTCTGCCTCTCTTACAAGGGCGTAAGGCCTGTGAAACAGTTTTTGTGTTTTTTTTTTCCAGCATTGGCTGGATTGTGTAGAATGTGCCTGTGTGTGCATAGTTCTGATGTCGGCCAGAGATTTGGGAGGAGTTTATATGCAGGAATCATCCCCATCTCTCTCTTCTCTGGGATTTCAATCCTCCTCATCTTTCAGTGGCCATGCTCACCCTAAACTCTGCTATAATTCTTTTCTTTCTTTTTTAAGGTTTTATTTATTTTATTTTTAGAGAGAAAAGGAGGGAGAAAGAGAGGGAGAGAAACATCAGTGTGTGGTTGCCTCCCACACACCCCCTACTGGGGACCTGGCCTGCAACCTAGGAATGTGCCCTGACTGGGAATTGAACCAGTGACCCTTTGGTTCACAGGCTGGCCCTCAATCCACTGAGTAACACCAGCCAGGGCGCTGCTATGATTCTTGAAGCCAGTTTGACACAGGTTTCCTCTCTTGGTCTTAGCTTCTCTGCCCGACACTCAAGATAAAAGCTACAGCCCTGGCTGGTGTAGCTCAGTAGATTGAGCGCAGACTGTGAACCAGGCATCTCAGGTTCGATTCCCGGTCAGGGCACATGCCTGGGTTGCAGGCCATGGCCCCCGGCAACCGCACATTGATGTTTCTCTCTCTCTCTCGCTCCATCCCTCCCTCCCCTCTCTAAAAATAAATAAATAAATAAAAATCTTTTAAAAAAAGGAAAGTATTTAAAAAAAAAAAGAAAAGCTACAAAGAACAGGACATTCCTCAGTGCTTTTGCTTGCTTTCCAGTGTGTCTGGATAGTTGTTGTTAAACAGTGTTTGTAAAGGCCTTGGTCTGGTGGGAGTTGCTCAGACATTACAGGAAGTGGACTGACCCTGCCTGGCCCTCCCAAGAGCTGACATGGGTGGGTGGGCCATACTGTGTGTCATCAGCCAGTGAATATTTGGGTTGTTTCTGCTTTGGAGCTGTCACAAGTTGTACATTTGAGTGCTGTTGTGTCTTGAGCACCTGTATCAGGGAAATCGGGGTCCACCTGGGAGCAGGTGCTGTGTTCATCCTTTTGAGGGGCTGCACTGTCTTTCATAGTGGCTGTACCATTCACTTCCCATTTGCTGCGTTTGGCTGATTTCTCCAACACTTGTAAGTCTTCTTGATCTTTCCCTTTTAAATCATTAATAGTTGCGATCCAGAGGATAAGAAGGGGTCATCTGCGTACAGGGACAGGAGCTGAGGTCCCCTGAATGGGATTTAGTAATCTGAAGCCTATTGGAAGGATATGGTGGCATTTGTTCCATTGTACCAACTCCTGATCGTAAAATATTCATAAACCATTCTGTAGCTCCATGGAGCACCAGACGGACTCATTTTGGTCCCCATGATGACCACTCCTTGCCTCGCAGCAGGTTTCAGTTCTCTTTGGTGTGTCTCCCAGGTCTGGGGTAATAGGAGCCTCGAGTCTTGCTGTTCCCAGTAGGCACGTCACTTGCTCTGAACTCCATGGATCAGTACTGATGCAGGCCAAATCTTTTTTGAACAGTGTTTTAGGAGCTATTTTGAGTTAGCAAGGAAACCCAAGGGCATTGAAAACTTTTGTGTACACAAACCCGTGTACCCATATGACTGTAGCAGCACCGTTCACACGAGCCAGAAAGTGGGAAAGATCCAAGTGTCCATAGGGGCGTGGAGAGACACAGTGTGGTCTGTATGCACGCTATGGTCTGTGTGTGCAGTGTCCATCCATGGGACAAGCACAGTGGCGTCTGTCTGCACCTGGTGAGATCAGAATGAAGCACTGATGCCTGCTACAGCTTTGATGAGCCTTGATAATCATTCTCAGAAAGGCAGGGGAGCCACAGACAGAGATGCCTGGTCTAGCTTGTTGGCACTTCAGGAGCGGCTGCAAACTCAGAGAAAGGGGATCTGGGAGCTTGGGAAGGAGTAGGCCGAGTGTGCAGCCAGCTGGGTGTGGTTGGTGCCCTGGGAGCACCCGGATGCCTGGGGCCCCAAGAGCAATAGGGGCTTCTCACAGCCGATCTTCCCCTAGCCCTCACCCTGCCTGGCTCCTTATCTGTACCCTCACAGGTGCACAGACCCTATTGCCAACGCAGTCTGGCCTGCCTGTGCTTTGTGTACCTTGATGCTGTTCTTGGGTGGCCACAGGGCCTGGCCCTTCCTCCCCCTCAAACACAATTTTGTACACTGCAATTAAGTAGAATGGAACGAGCACTCTGCTGTCCACACCAAGTAACTTGGTTGGGCCGTTGGGCCTCTGACCCTCTTCTGTAGGAGCAAGACTGGACCCTAGCGCCTGGGTGCTGTCTTTCACAGCTGGTGCCCCCACACCACATCCCTTGGCACACTGAAATGTCCTTTGAAATAACAGCTTTATTAGATGTGGAATTCAGTGGCTTTTAGTATGTTCATAGCTGTGTGACTATCACAAAATCAGTTTTAGAATATTACCCCAAAAAGCAAGTACTCCCCATCAGTGGTCACCCCATCCTACTCCCCAGCCCCTAACAACCCGGATCTGCTTCCTGTCTCTGTGGGGTTGCCTCTTCGGGGCATTTCACATAAATGGAATCAAATAATACTGTGTGACCTTTTGCTTTGGGTCTGGCTTCTCTCTGAAATAATTATTCTTAACTGTTTTAGCCAGGCACTCATAATATCTCTCTTTTCCTTTCAGGCAAAGTATATCTCTCAGTGCATTGATGAAATCAAGCAAGAACTGAAGCAGGACAACATCGCAGTCAAAGCGAACGCCGTCTGCAAGCTGACGTATGTGAGTGCTCAGGCGGTGCTCCCATGCATTGCCCTTGTCCTGCACCCCTTGTGCTGTCAAGCTGGTCAGTGACTCCAGCTTCAATCCATGTATCCCTCCATCTGTCTGCCCACTATCCATTTGACTGTCTGTCCATCTATCCCTCCATCCATTGGTCCACAATTTGTCTGTCTACCTGCTAAATATTAATTGATTCCATCAGCTCCAGGCACCGGCCTGGGGCACACAGGGCTAATTCTTAACAGTCTAGGGAGAGGTGAGCAGTGATTATCAGATGGCACAGGGCATGATGGAGATGCCGACCCAGCTGGCCCAGAGTCCAGTGGGGCCCTTACCCTCAGTTCCCCTTTGGGCTGTGCTGAAAAGCCTGGTGGGTGGAGCTCTGACCCATCCTGGGTACTTTCTCTGCAGTGTTTCCTACGGTGTCTGACTGCAGCCCCTGGTTTGGCGTAGGAGCCTGGGCCAGGCAACCGCCTCCTAGCTTCTTAGTCAGAGACGGGAGACTTGGGGTTTGCAAGGTTGGAGATCCCATCACATTGTAGGTTTCATGAATATCATTGTGGGAATTTTAACCAGTACACAGGGTGCTAGGATTTCAGATGCAGACATTTATCCTCCTCTAGTATTTGTTACTAACCTTGTAGCAAATTAGGTAAGCTTGTTCCTGCCCTTGTAGTCTTCATCATGAAGACTGACTAACTGGTTGGAAGAAATGAAATGCCCAGGGTGTGTGTTGGGTGAAGCCTGCATGTTGAGAATACGATGGCATGTGTCCTTCCTTCTGGAGCTGGGATGCTAGATGTTAGGGCTTAGGCTTTAGCTTGTGAGTCACTTTCTCCCTCCCAACAGTTACAAATGTTGGGATACGACATCAGCTGGGCTGCTTTCAACATCATAGAAGTGATGAGTGCCTCCAAGTTTACGTTCAAGGTGAGTTTGCTTTGGGGTCTGAACCCTGTGGTGATGGGGACTAGGGCAGGGTGGGTTCCTGGTGGAGGAGGGGCCCCTTGGGCATACTTGTAGTTCATCCTGTGGCCAGAGGCTGCACTGTGAAAAAACAAAATAGCAAACACTAGTGACGTTCAGTGACTAAGCCTAACAGGCAGCCAGCAGGCAGAGGCCCCAGGACTTTTGCCGACCTGCCCCCAAGACTGGTGCAGGTAAAAGCTATCCTTGGCATGCATCTTGGTCCTTCCTGGACACACTCATGTCCAGCAGGGGCAGCCACAAATTGTGAATTGCTTTGTAGCTCCAAATAGTTTGCCCTGGGCCTCTTGGGAGGGACTGTCTTGGCACCTGCCTGTGGGTCTCTGCTGTGGTCAAGCCCAGGCTCCTTCCAAAGGACACAGTCGTCCTGCCTGCTGGTTACTTTTGCAGAAATGAAATGCCACACTTGTCAAAATTGGGACATGCTCTGCACGTGTATTAAAACATCATACACCTGTGTGAGTGTGACTAGGTAGCCATGTCAGCCTGGCGGAGAGATTTGAGTCCTGAAGACAATAGTACTTCAGATGACATACTGCATTCGATCATAAAAGCAGTCCCTGGTCGACAAATGAAAAGGCACGTTAGTAACAGGACTCCATGGTTTGGCAAACCTTAAGGGAATCTTGTTTCAAATATCATATGCTCCTCCTCCTAGAATTTTAAAGACCCCTGGCTTGGATTTTGAATGACTTCCCCATGCTCACCCACCTGTGGCCCCCAGGGCAGGGGCTGCTTGGTGCCAAGTTCAGGAGAGGGGCTAGAGGTGTCCAGGAAGGCTGCATGGTCCCCTTGTCTTACCTCTAATGCGTTTGTTTGTTCAACCTGACAGCGCATTGGCTACCTCGCTGCTTCCCAGTGCTTTCATGAAGGGACTGATGTCATCATGCTGACAACAAACCAGATTCGCAAGGTAGGCTGCCCTTCTCATAGGCCCTGCAGTCTCCTAGGCCCTGATGTGAATGTCTGTTCACACTGGTTTTTCTCTCACTCACGTGTGAATAGAAAGCACTAAGGCCAGCAAGATCTTACTGTCACAGTTCTCTTAATCGAGCAGTCTTCTGCTCTTGGTCATGTCATTCCCAAGACACACCCACACATGGGAAGCAGGTCTCTCTCTTGCCTGGGACGGTGGGAGAGATGGAGGCTCACTGGACTGCCCTGTTCTCCTTTTCACTTCTTGGCATTGGAGAGCTGCCTGCATGGTCCTGTCCTCTCTAGTCCTGTCCCTCTTGCAGGAGCGCCTGATGATGTTACATACCCTTCCCAGTGTGTGGGTTTTTTGCCCATTGGGTCTTCTGTTATACCACGTGTATGTTTCAATTACGTGTGAGTTTATGTTTTGAAACGGGCTTTGAAGACTGCTGAGTAATAGATTTCCTTCTTGGCCCCAGTACTTTGAGCATCTTTTGTTCCCTGTGGTCGGAGGGGTGTCAGCGAGAATCTGAGAACCACCCTTTCCTGGCCCCAGGCCACAAGTTAGAGGCAGTAGCCCAAGTTTCTCAGTGGCTGGGTGCCAGGGCCAGATCCCAGTGAGCTCTGGTCACCCCACTTGGTGACCTGGGAATGGGCTCTTGGGTGGACACTGTGGGCAGGCAGCTGACTATGTTGGCATAAGCCAGGTACTAGTGCCGGCTGGGACAAGATGTGGGTTTGAGAACTTAACTCTGCCATGCTCACAGTTTGGGTTGGTGGTGGGGATGGCAACTGGTGACTGTGGGCCAGGTTGCACAGTATCACAGGGTGTTCCAGATGCCATGGGGCCACAAGGGGTGTGAACTTGACCAATAGCGGCCTTGGAGAGGAGGTGAAGGAGGAGTGGCAAGCATTCTGGGTATGGGGTGTCAGGACAGTAAATAGAAGGAGGGTAGAGGGACTCTGGCCACCTGGGCACCCACACACCAGCCCACCTGCTGAGGCCCAGTTTTGGTTTTCCTGCTGGCCATCCCTGTTAAGCCTTATCCCCTCAATTTAGAGATTTGTCACCAGTTCAGATTGGAATGTGTTAGAGACGGATCACTTAGATCTGTTCTGTTGGGGAGATGACCCATACTTGGGAATGTCCTCATAATAAGGAAATGATACATCCTATTATAGTAAGATCTGGGCAGGTGACTTTGACCTCCACCACTGCCTTCCCTCCCTGTTGCCATCTCAGCCTCACTCACAGGGTCCTATCTTTACGCAGCCACAGCCCTGTCTGCCTCCACCATTTATCTCCATTCACATCCCCAATGTTGACAGTCCCTGTATGTGCCGTTTCAAATGAACTTGAGACTTAGGGAACACACCTGCTATAGGCATGCCTGCCAGGGCTGGGGTTTCTCTCTCTTAATGATGACTGAGTGTCCTCTCCACATGCCCCCATTTCTGAGAAGCCCCGTGACATTCCCCATGGTGTTCATGTTCATGTTTCTCTCCAGCCCTTTGTAAATCACTCAGAGATGGAAAGTTTGCCAGTCAGGGACCGAGTTCTGTGCTGGGGGTTCTGATGTGTTTTTATCTCCTCATCCTTGGTGGGAGTGGATTTTGAAAGCCAGTATTTTCATACTATTAGCATAGTCTAGAAGCTTAACTGTTAATATGCGTCAGTTTTTTATTTTACCACATATGCATGTATAAAAAGTTTTGGGAGGTTCCTTAGAAAATGTCTCCATAAAAACAAGTTTGTGATATAAAGGTGCTTCTACAGTTAGTGTTAGAACTAGCAATTGAGGGCTGCAGGTGAGTGAGTGACTTAGGGGGTGGGGCAGGTAGAGGCAGGTGTGTGTGCTTCCTTACAGCTGGTTTTCCTGTTCCCCTGGAGGGTGAGGCCTAGATCTAACTTTCAGCTTTGGGGAGGGCCCAGTGGAGTGGCCCCTGGCTCTTGTAAGGGAGACATCCCAGTAGAGGTAGAGGCGCCAGGGCTCCAGCTGCATGGTGGGGCCGGCTGGCCACACCGTCTCCTCAGCTCTGGGTTTGCAGGCAGGGAATTCCGCCCCAGTCACACCCCTAGGACATGGGCTGTGCTGGAACTGAGGTACAGTCCTCCTTTTACACCCATCCCGGCTCTTTTGGTGACAGTGAGGAACTGGCTGCTCTGTGTTGGTCCTCGGGCCGGTGGGGGCACAGCAGGGACCTGGGCAATGCACAGTTGGCGCCTGCCCCTGACACTTCTCCCTCTCTTTCCAGGACCTGAGCAGCCCCAGCCAGTACGACACTGGCGTTGCACTGACTGGACTGTCCTGTTTTGTTACCCCAGATCTTGCCAGGGACTTGGCCAATGACATCATGACACTGGTGAGTTTGTGAGTGTGCTGCCACCCCTGGGCTTTTGCTCTGTGAGTGAGTTGGAGTGTATAGATGCCCGGAAAACCGGGGCTAAAACGTCATGCCAAGAACACTCAGGCGTTCAGAAATGGACCGTGATCCCTGGCATGAGAGGGGGGTGCTGAGTCACTGTCTTCATCTCCATCATCTGGTAGGGCCTGGCCTCAGGCCAGTGTCATTCTTGAATTCGTCACCTCCTTTGAAATAGTCCTGTTTGGGGAAGGGATGGGTGTCGCTGGCAGATAAGGTCTGGCTAAGGGAATTCACCCTTGAGGTCAGGCGTGTGACCTGTCAGTTACTCTCTCACTGAGGTTTGAAGTGATATTCTCAGTTGTCTCAACAGGCAGTGTGGTCAGGGTGATCTTCTTTTGTCTTCTCCATTCCTGGTGCCATTTATTTCTGTCTGGTCACAATTTGACTTCTCACAGTCTAGTCGATGCGAAAGGCATAACCCAGCCAGTCCTGGAATGTCATTCTGAATACAGACGTCCTAGAAATCATGGCTGTTGCAGACAGTGACTGTGTGCCAGGTCTCCAACCTTTTTACTGGGAGGGGGGTGCTGCTTTCTTGTTCGGTCACGTTAGAGTTGTGCGGAGGGTGCTCCTGTCCTTGCCCAGTCAGCCCGTGGCCTTGAGGACTGTCAGTGCAACCAGCTTCTAGATCAAGGGTCAGCACACCACAGCCATCTGTTCTAAATCCATTCATTCACTCGGTGTCTGTGATGGCTTCAGAGCTCAAAGGCAGAGCCAAGTACTTGGACAGAGACCTTATGGCTCAGGAGGCTGGAAATATTGACCATCAGATGCTTTCAGAAAGTGTGCTAAGGCCCCGCCGGGTAGCTCAGGTGCTTAGAGCGTCGCCCTGTTACACCAAGGTTTCCGGTCAGGGCACATGCAAGAAGCAACCAGTGAGTGCATAAATGAGTAGAACAACAAATCGATGTTTCTTCTTTCTTCCTCTCTCAAATCAATAAAAAGAGAAAGTGTGCAGGCTCGAACTGGTTGACAGCAGTTTGAGCCCACAGGGGAGTGTTAGTGAGTTGCTCACAGTGCATGTGGGTGCTGGGTCATGGGGGTCCGGGGCAGCTTTCTTAGGGGACAGCTCCCTGGGGCTCTTACAGGTGAAGAATGTACGCATCTGGGGGTGAGAGGCCTTCCCTGGAGCACAGTCCCAGGAGGACAGGGCTCCAGGGCTGTGCGGTGTGGAGGCACAGAGCAGACTGAACCCCAGGCGAGGGGACGGTAGGACGCCCCTCAGCATCTGGGTTCAGGTACAGGCATCAGCAGCCTGGACAGCCCGCAACCAGCATTGATGGGCGGAGGTGCTCTTTCTGTTGTGAATTTCTTTTCACCACCCCCCCCCGCCCCCGCAACTCTCACTCCCCTTCAGTGTGCCCTAGTGAGTCCAGGAGGAGGGTCTCAGCCTCTGGAGGGCAAGCCTAGTGTCCTGGACACAGGGAGGCAGGTTTCAGCCCCGTACAAGACACTGTAGTGTGATGACTGGGCTTGGTGGGGCTGTGGAGCAGGTATGCAGGTAGGGCTCGAAGAGAGGGTTTTCCTCCGGGAAGTGGAGGTGAGACACAGGCAGGTGTAGGCGTTGAGGAGGGCGATGTGGGAGGGTCAGCACGAAGGTGACAGCACAGGAGCGGGGCAGGTGTGGGAAGGTAAGATGTGGGTAAGTGGTGTGGAAAGCGAGCATGCAGGTGTGTAGGTAGGTTCATGGGGTGCAGTGCTGAAGGGCACCCAACGGTCTCTTGTTCCCATAGATGTCACACACCAAGCCATATATCCGGAAGAAGGCTGTGCTGATCATGTATAAGGTGTTCCTGAAGTACCCCGAGTCACTTCGTCCCGCCTTCCCCCGCCTGAAAGAGAAGCTGGAGGACCCTGACCCCGGTTTGTTAATTTGAGTTAAGACAGGGATAATGCTGGGCTGCATGGCTCCACCAGCATCTAGAACCTGGTGGAGGGTGTTGTGAGGAAGGCGTTAAGGGCACTAGATCCCGGGACCCCTGCTCTACAAACTGCTCCCTTCCTTGCACCTCTTTACTTTCTGGCACCACAAGAGGTAGATTCTGCCCTGGGATCTGCCCTTTCTCTAAGCGGCCTGGTCTTACATATCGGTGCAGGGTTGGAAACCGAGATTGGGGCACGAGATGTGCTGATGCTGCCAGGGTATCGCTCTCCTAGGTCCTCAGCACACACTCACACCCTGAGGAGGGGTCTGTCTGTCTGTCTGTCTGCATGTTAGCAGTCACAAGTTTATTCCGAAGCTTCAACTCCTGTCCCACCCATGGGGCTCGTTCTGGCCCTCCTTATGACACTCCTCTCTCCAGTGTGGAAACCTGGGCTGAGCAGGTGTGCACTGGCTTCTCTAAATCTACTGCAAGTTTCTGTGTTTCTTGGGAAATCTGCTGTGGGTCACAGAGAAGTACAGGGTGCAGAAAGTTCTGGCTGGAGAAATAACAGCCAAGGCAGCAGATGTGATGAGCTAGGGGTGGGAGTGGTTGCCACCCCAGGTGGAGGGGAGTGTAGTCACTTCACGTGGTGGGCATCTTGCTCCTGGGGCTGCTTTGATCCTCAGGGACCTGTCTCATGGCCTCGGGCCCTCTTCTCTGGTGAGGTGGACGTGGGCAGCGGAAGGAACTGGAGTCATGAAGCCATCTCTTCTGGGGAGTGACGGTGGTCAGGGCCCCAGAGGGTTGGGGGTTTGAGTTGTGTCCACAGGTAATGGGTATAGTGCCAGGCACAAGCAGGGGCCCTGTACACAGGCTGCTCAGGGCCCCCCCTTACTGATGAGGACGCATCTGATTTCACAGGTGTCCAATCAGCAGCAGTCAATGTCATCTGTGAGCTGGCCAGGCGCAACCCCAAAAACTACCTTTCCCTGGCCCCACTATTCTTCAAGCTGATGACCTCCTCGACCAACAACTGGGTCCTCATTAAAATCATCAAACTGGCAAGTGCCCCCAACCTTTCTTCTCCTTTTCATGTATGGAAAGGCTGTGGGGGCATCCTGGGAGTTTTCAGTGCTGGGAGGTGGTGGGGGTTGGAGTTGGTTGGCATGGTCATGCGGAATCCCAGATGTGCTGTCCTGCTCCTGCTGTCTGTGACCTGGGCCCCTTGTTCCCTAGTTTGGTGCTCTGACCCCCTTGGAGCCAAGGTTGGGCAAGAAGCTGATCGAGCCTCTCACCAACCTGATTCACAGGTGAGCCTTGGGGCCTTGTCTGTCCCCAGTGCGCCCATACACACGGACGCATGCATGCGCGCCCGCCACACATTCCCGTCCTTGGCGCACCCGCCACGGGCAGGCCTGCGCTCCCTAAGAGGCCACTTGTGTGTGGGAGGGGTGAGCCAAGGAAGGTTTCTTGGGACAGAGAAGCAAACACACGCATTGTGACTGTGCTGCAGATGAGAAGCTGGGCCTTGGTACCTGCTGGCCCTCCTGGACACCGGCTGGGCTGGCTTTTCTTCATTCAGTTTTTGAAATAGCACAAACGAAACAAAAGGAAGAAAGGCACCCAGTGGACCTTGGCTGTCCCAGTGAATGCCTTAGACTGTGTTGTGGTTAATTCTGGGAGGTTCTCAGGGTTGACATGCCACTTAAGATGCCTCCAGTTGACTCGTGGGGGCTGAGTGGCAGGTGGTTTAGTAGATCTGCTCCCAGAGTCCCCAGGTGGCACAGATGCAGACAGCAGGAAGAATTGAAGCCATGAGGCCATCTTTTTTAGGGAGCAATGGTGGTCAGGGCCCCAGGGGGTTAGGGATTGAGCTGTGCCCACAGGTGATGGATGCAACGCCAGGCACTAGCAGGGGCCCTGCACACGGAGTAGCCAGCATGATAAGGACCCCTGACCTCCCAGGGGTCCAATTTGTGGCTGTTAGGGTCCCCATGCTCATCAGAGCCACATATTCCCCCATGTAAGATCCAGGCCTTGTACAGGTTTCCACTGTGCCCTGAGCTTCAAGCTCCTGACTCATAAACCAGTTAGATGTTACAAGAGTGTTAGGTACAACAGGTGTCTGGGCTTGGGACATTTTGGGCTTTATGTAAGTAACCAGTCACAGAGTTCACTCTGTAGCTGTGGTTTTCAGAGATCGACAAGAAGCTGTCAGTCGTGTGACCAGGAACGCAGCCTAGCTCTCTGACTGCCTCTGCCCTCTGGAACATGCAGCCTCCATACTCTGGGGTTTGGGTGATTGGGCTTGAGAGCATTCCCACTTCGGTTGTCGGCCTGTGCTGTGCGCCCCATGATCCCTAGGTGCCCTGCAGGTGGTATTAGGGCCAGACTTCTGTGATCTTCCTGCCTGTGTTTGGCCCTGTCAGGCTCCTCCAGTGGAATAGAACCAGGTAGTGTTGTTTGGTGCTGGTGGAATCATCTTTCTGCTGCCAAAGCAAGTGGAAAACTTGGCTTTTCCTCATGGGTGTCATATGATTGAAAGGGTGAGGGAATAGGCTCCTAAGGAGGGCGTGTTTCAGGCCGCCTGTGGTGAGCAGACGGGCTGCTCTTTCCTTTCAGAGCGTTCTGAGGACTCAGGTGAGAGAGTGGCCTCTGGGCCTCGCTGACCAGGCAGAGATACTGGATGCCAGGAGCACGAACAGGAGTCAGGATGCCAACCCTAGCCTTAGGTCCACCTTAGGTCAGGGGAATGGGGGGCCAGGTCAAAGGGTGGGGGCATCCCCGATGTGGCTTTCAGACGTTAAGTGTCACAGACCCGTTGCTCACGTGACTGAAGTTTTGTAGACACAGTGCATTCGGGTGCTTCTTGTCTCACAGAGCAGCACAGCACAGTTCTCACGTCTTTTTCCTTCCCCAGCACGTCTGCCATGTCCCTTCTCTACGAATGTGTGAACACTGTCATCGCAGGTGAGAAGCAGTTACCTGGTTCTGAAACACATGGCTGTCATGAGTGGGAGGCCCTCCCCCACTTCCACCCTGGTAGAGGATCTCAGGTGGGGACAGGAGGGTACCCATCCTAGTGGCGGACCTGTGACAGGCTAGTCCCTGATGGCTGTTCCCAGGCCTTGCCAGTGTGGTGCAGGTCACCTGGAGTCACAGGTTCCCAGCCTTCTCCACCTGATGCCCACCTGCTCTCAGTGCTGGAGTCTACTTTTATCTCTGAGCCACTCTCAGCCCTGTGGGAAGTGTCATAACCCTCCCTGGCTCTAGTGTCAGATCCCACTGTCTGTCCATCACACCCACCAGCAGGCCCTTGTTTTCCCTAAGTATGTTAAAGCAGGCTGTTTCCCTTGTAGTCATTTAGGTGTGGGAATCCCCAGCACAGACCCATGAGATACAATCATAGGTGCTCCTCAGAAGGTCTTCCGAGAGGCCTTTCTTGGGGTCAGGACTTGGCCCAAGGCCACGTGAAATGCTGCTAATACGCATCCACACCATCGAGCAGTTGTCTCTCTGCCCACTGTGTCTGATGGAACTCCAGTTGTTGTTCCTGAGCCTGACTGGCTGTCTCCTGGTTTGTCATCTGGGCCATGTGTCCCTGCAGCTGGGTATCTTACAGACTAGCAGTGAGATCTGGAGGCTCAAGGGGCTTAGCTTCTCACTACCTGCCTGTCTCTACTTATCCCCAACCCCATCCCTGGCCAAAGCTGTTGGGAAACAGTTTCATGGTCCCTCATCATGGATTCAAGGGTGGCCTTAAATCCAGGGAAGCTGGAAGCTGACCCAGGGCCTGTGCTCCATTCCTGTAGTTGCATGGCCTGGGCCACGAGTGTCCCTAAGGATTGATGACAGTAAAGGAGAGAAGGAGTGGGCATTTGGCGCAGGCCAGTGCCTAGAAGTGGTAACCACAGACCCCAGAGAACAGGCGTCTACTTTTGGAAAGTTGATGGGGAGAACTGTAGCATGGCAGGATCAGAGATTGCCCTGGAGATGGATGGAGAAATTGGGGATGCAGCGGAGGACCGTGGGCCTGGGTGAGCTGTCCGGGGGCTGGTACATTGCAGGGACAGCGGGTCTCAGGTGATTGTGCTGAGTGCTGGGCAGGACAGTGTAGCCTGAGTTCTTTGGAACTGCCCTGGACAGAGACATCTGGTACCCTTGGGACTTTGGTGTGCTCTCTTGTCCACAGAGACAGCACCCCAAGTTGTCACTGGGGCCTGGCTGGTCATGCAGGCACTTCTGCCCAGCACATACAAGATTACAGATTCCATGAGAAGAGTAGGTCAGCGTACACTACGTGTTTGCACAGTTTAGGGACAGGGAGCCCCCGTCATCAGTTCAGTTCCCGGGTTCTTTTTCTGAGGGCCAGCCTTCGCAGCCTTGCGAGTCTGCCTTCCCAGGGAGAGTGGTCAGACTGCTGTGTTAACCCTTTCCTGCACCAATGGCAGTTCCCAGTGTGGTAGTATTTCCGTCTTGGTTTCCTTCCACCGGGCACACACTGGACGTGTTGAGTGGTCATCTTTGTAACTCAAGGTTATCTGTTTCAGTTCTCATCTCCCTGTCCTCCGGCATGCCTAACCACAGTGCCAGCATACAGGTATGTCCTGGGCCAGACACGGCACAGGGTCCAGAGGCTGCGCCGCTGGCTGGGCCTCTTCTCCCCTCAGTGTCTCTGCCCTGCAAGCCTCTTGCCCTTGTAACCTTACAGGTGCCGGCCCACTCCTCATATGCCCCCATCAGTCACGTCCGGTGCCCTCCACCCTGCTCTGTGCCTGGGAGGGAGCAAACCCGTGGCTCTGCTGCATCTGTTAGACTGCCTTGGCACAGCTCTGAGCTCTCCAGCAGCTCCTGCCTTTCCCTGCAGCCACCTGAGCGTGTGTCTGTGTCTCGTTCCCTGTACGGAGCTCCCCACCGTCTTGGATCTTTATCCTCTTTGTCTGTGACCCCTGTAAATGCTATGTCCACCCTGGAGCCCCATGGGCTCCCTGAGTGGCCTGGGAATTGTTGGAATTATCACTATCGTTTGGGGGGGTTGCATTTATTTTTATTATGCAAGTAACAAGTAGGTCCCCAGATCTCAGCCTGTCCCTAGAAGACACTGCCATGCTGTCTTATGTTCTCACACATGTGGGCGCCCCCAGAAAGCTCTAGGTTGTCTTGTGAATGTTACTGTGGGTGCTTCCCATGCATCACAACAGGTGTCTACTGTCTGTCTGTCCTCAGTGGAACTTGGAGACAGCCCTCCTGAGCACTGAGTGTTCCACAGTGTGGAGGCCCTGGTGTTCACAGGTCCCCCTCATTCATGGGAGTGTGGGGCAGGCCAGGGTCACTGCGTTCACCACTGCTTCAAGAGGTGTAACCAGTGTCATCTCGTTTGCAGCTCTGTGTTCAGAAGTTAAGGATATTAATAGAAGACTCCGACCAAAACTGTAAGTCACTCCACTCCGTAGGGCCGTGCACATGTTCCTACTGAGGTGCATGGGACTTTCTCATCAGCAATTAGATAGGGTAGCTCACGGCTCCTTGGTGTCTTTCCTGACGGGCATAGAGTGACCCTGCTGGTCCTGTGTGCCTGTGCGTACTGTTCTGTTGGAAGTGCGCTCTGCTGAGAGGTTCCAGCCAGTGAGCCACCTGGTGCCAGGCTGCAGCGGGCCAGGGCTTCTAAGGCCCGAGTGTGTTGACTACTTACTTTCAATCCTGATTTTTTTATTTTTTAAAAATGTTTAAAGATTTTATTACCTTTTTTTTTTTTTAAGATTTTATATATTTATTTTTAGAGAGGGAAATGGAGAAAGAGAGGGAGAGAAACATCCACGTGAGGTTGCCTCGCCCTATGGGGGACCCGGCCCGCAACCCAGGCATGTGCCCTAGACTGGGAATCGAACAGGCAGCCGTTTGGTTCTCAGGCCAGACTCAGTCCACTGAGCCACACCAAGCAGGGCCAGGTTTTTTAGAGCAGGGCTAGCCCATAAGTCTTCAGACATGCAGTCACATAGTCTTTGCTATTGTAGCTTGAACGCAGACCAATCAACGTGTAAGTGATAGGCATGGCCGTGTACCAGTTCTGCCTCATTTACAGAACAGGACTGGACGTGGCCTAAACAGGGGCTGCAGCTCACCATCCGTGTTTGGATGATCTTATACTGGGGTTGCCCCGGGGACGGACAGTGACCCCTGGTATGTGTGAGCCTTTGGAGCCTGGGACTTCTCTGTCAACTCTCCTTGTGCAGACCAGGCAAATAGGTGGGTGTCATGTTCATTGCCACACTTAGAAAGTGTTGGTGACCACGTTGGATGACAGCAGAGGTTAATGGTACCAAGTGGGTGGGGAGGCCTGCCTTCTTGCTGTCCTGTCCTGAGTTCTGGCTCTTCCACTGCACCCTTCAGAACACCCTTGGAGTCTACAGTGCCACTCAGGACAAAGGCCAGCGGTGAGACACCTTGCTGGGGTGCCTCGGTGGTCAAGGCCAGGCTGCAGGTTGTCTGCCAGTTTGGCCTCTGTTGGGCTCTAAGCCTTTTCCAATGTATCTGAGTTGAACCGTGTCTCACTGTCTCCTCAGTGAAGTACCTGGGGCTGTTGGCCATGTCCAAGATCCTGAGGACGCACCCCAAGTCTGTGCAGGCCCACAAAGACCTTGTTCTGCAGTGTCTGGATGACAAGGATGAGTCCATCCGGCTGCGGGCCCTCGACCTCCTGTATGGAATGGTGTGTGCTCCTTTAGGGTGGTTCCTGTCACTGCTCCCTGTCCCCTTGATTGGACCCTCTCTCATCAGGCCTTCTTCCCATAGGTGTCCAAGAAGAACCTGATGGAGATTGTCAAGAAGCTGATGACCCACGTGGACAAGGCTGAGGGCACGACCTACCGGGATGAGCTGCTCACAAAGATCATTGACATCTGTAGCCAGTCCAACTACCAACATATCACCAACTTTGAGTGGTGCGTCCCTACACATAGCCCGGGGGACACAGGGACCAGCTTCATGATGGGCATGTCTCAATGGCTCCCTCCTACAGGTACATCAGCATCCTGGTGGAGCTGACGAGGCTTGAAGGCACCCGCCATGGACACCTCATTGCTGCACAGATGCTGGATGTGGCCATCCGAGTAAAGGCCATCCGCAGATTCGCTGTGTCGCAGATGTCTGTGCTGCTGGACAGCACTCACCTTGTGGCCAGTAGCACCCAGCGCAATGGGATCTGTGAAGTGCTCTATGCTGCTGCCTGGATCTGCGGGGAGTTCTCTGAGTGAGTGGGCTCAGAGGGGCTCCTGGGGCCTGTGCTCCCAAGGGAAAGGGCGAGGGAACATGCTTGGCACACCTGTGCCCTCCCTGGCACCTGCCATACCAAAGCCTGTTCTGCAAACCCAGTTTCCTCATCACAAAGCACTCTGGGTTTGGACTGGCAGCATCTCTGCTGCTTTCTCATTGGGAAAAAGTCTCTGTAAGTCCTGTTACCCCCATGTACCACTCGTTCTCACAGGTATAGGGCCTTTTCCCAGATTTCCTTCCTGTCCTTGTTCATTACAAGTTGTCCATGGCCAGATTCTTGCTAAACAGTGCCCTTCTCTTTTTTTTCTTAACTCTTTTCCATTCAGCTACTCTGTGATTACCACACTGTTGCCATGTTTTTTTCCCTTAAATTCCCTCCCTCAGCCCCTGATGCTGTATGGGGTTGGCAGTGGCCCACTCCTTTGGCTGAGTGCATGACCCCTCTTCTTGGCTCACCTGGCCTGTCTTCCTTCAGGCACCTTCAGGAGCCCCACCAGACTCTGGAGGCTATGCTGCGGCCCAAGGTTACTACTCTGCCTGGCCACATCCAGGCTGTGTATGTGCAGAATGTGGTGAAGCTGTACGCGTCCATCCTGCAGCAGAAGGAGAGGGACTCAGATGCTGAGGCAGCTCAGGAGCTCACCCGGTTCATGGTGGAACGGCTGCCCCAGTTTGTGCAGAGTGCGGATCTGGAGGTCCAGGAGCGGGTATGCACCAGCTGGCGGAACCTCTGGGGTGGGGTGTGGGTGAGGAGTGCACAGGTGAAGCCCAGCGAGTGCAGTGAGGAGTTTGTGGACAAATAGGAGCCGATTTAAGAGTGTGATCATCAGGTGTGGGGTTGTGGGCTGCACTCCTGAAGCCTGAGTCTGGATGCACAACGCTGCTGGTCACAGCCTCTTTGGGGCAGTTGTCTGGGGGATGGTACTCTGTTTTCATGAGCCCCGCATCTTGCTTATGGGCCTGTTTTTATGCCTCGCTTCCCTCTGCTGAAGGAGTTGGGAGCCAGGGCTAGTTCCTTTCTGGCTGGATCCCTCCATAGCCAAAGGCTTCTGTGGAGCCTTGCAGATGTCCTCTGCAGGGCTCCAGCCAAAATCAGTGGGGTATCCCTTCCCTGGGCTGGGCACTCAATGGTCTAAGTGATGTCTTGCAGTTGCCAGGTGGCCTTCAGAATCCTGTGGCCCTTAACTCATTTATCACTCCTCCATGGCCCCCACAGGCATCTTGCATCTTGCAGCTGGTTAAGCACATCCAGAAGCTTCAGGCCAAGGAGGTGCCAGTAGCAGAAGAAGTGAGCGCTCTCTTTGCTGGGGAGCTGAACCCAGTGGCTCCCAAGGCCCAGAAGAAGGTTCCAGTCCCCGAAGGGTGAGCCATACAACCCATTGGAGGACACAGAGCCAGGGCCAGGGTTCGTGGCCCCAAGAGGGGCAGTGGGAGCAGTAATCCACTCTGGACCTGAGTATGGGAAGGAAGAAGGGCCTCTTGTGCCTGAGCCCACCATGGGCTGGATGGACCCCCATCACACAGACCATACTGGGTGCTCAACAGTTCTTGTGAGATCCTTTTGACCCCATCCTTGGTGCCACTCTCAGAAAGTGGGTCTACTGGCAGCTCTCACCTACAAACCTCGGGAGCAGTGTGAGCCTGCATGGGGGCCCTAGAATATGGGAAGGGCCATGAGGGGTAGACTAGACTCCAGGGACCCCTGGAGTTTGCCTCATCTTCTGTGACCCTTGCCTTAAGGGTTCCAGTATTGGGCACACAGGCTGCAGCCAGTGTGTGACCTCGTTGTGCCTTGCAGCCTGGATCTGGATGCCTGGATCAACGAACCGCCCTCAGACAGCGAGTCTGAAGATGAGATGCCCAAGGCCATCTTCCATGACGAGGAGCAGCGCCACGCCAAGCAGCAGCCCCCCAAGGCTGATGAGGAGGAACTAGCCCGGGTGAGCGCCACAGCTCCGGGGCAGTTGGTCCGTTCAGAGTAGGCTCTCGCCCCCGAGCTCATTCATGGAAGCTGTGCCTGGTCCTGCTGGATCCAGGCAGTGTCCCACTGACCTCTGGGAAGTGCTGAGTCAGCCCTTGATACCAAAGTTGAGTTTTGTTGAAATGAGAAGCTTCTCTTGACCCCAGAATTCCCTAGAGAGACCCATGGGGGCCTGATCTGGCGCCCAGAACCCTTAGGTGCACTCCACACACTTCTCTCAGCTCCATGGCCTCCTGAAGCCAGGGCTCTGTAACAGCATGTGGGGTTCACACCGTGTAGGAAAGTATGAAGGAGCTGTATTCCCTTGGCTTCCCACCCCACTGTGTCTGGCTCCTGTGTCTCTGAAGTTGGGCATACCATCCCTCACCCCAGGAGCTTCACCGCACTTCTGGACTGTCCTGGGTCTTTCAGGCGAAGCCTTTGGGTAGTGTGAACTGGCTTTTGTCTTGGCTGTGCCCTGGAATTAAGGGGCCTCCTCACTTGAGACCCCATCCTTGAAGTGGAGATGGTGGTTCCCACCTCCTGTGATTATTGCCACCTTCTGCCTGTCCCCACACTTGCTGTTTCCCACTGCCCACCTCAGTAATCCTGTCAGTCAAATGCCCGTAGTGAAAATACTGAGAAGCCGTACCTTCCACTTGGGGCTTGGAGCATGGAGGTGGCCACACCTGGGAAGGAATGAGGGCTAATACTCCACATGTTCACTGACCTTGAATTTTGTCCCCGCAGCGTCGAGAAGCCCGGAAGCAGGAGCAGGCCAACAATCCCTTCTACATCAAAAGCTCCCCATCCCCCCAAAAGGTGAGGCCTGCCCGGAACATCCTCCAGAAATACCCCACCAGCCCTGTGGGATCCAGCCCATTCTCAGTTGGACCAGGAGCCGTCATCTGTAGGGCAGCGATGGGCTGCCTCCATAGATCCATGTGGCAGGGCTAAGGATGTTTCCAAACACTGGGGCCAGGGAGAAAGCCAGTCACACACATGGTGTTGGAGGTCAGCTTTCTCTGACCTACAGTCAGAGAAGCTGCAGAGGTGGCACCTCTAGGCAGGAGGGGACTGCACATGGGGGAAAACTCCGCCTAGCAAGAACATTCTACATCTTGGTTTGGGGTGGTGTCCCCTGCCGTCATTGGTGGTAGCCTTCACCCAGTGGGTCCCCAGTGGAGGGGCGCTTTGGGCATCCCACAGGAGATACGGCGGGCACTCGAGTGCTTCTCTTCGTGGGGTGATGGGTCCCTTGACTCTGCTTGGCCTCCTGAGGGACCCACAGACCCTTTCCCACTGGGCATTGTGATGTCTTCCTTTTTGATCTGCCATCCGGGACACATCTGCCATCTCACCAAGGTTCCTCACCTATTTTCCTTTTCTGACTTGGAAAAAAAGAATTCAGTGGGGGAACTTCATGGAAGTTTTGTGGCTGACCTATACTTGTTCCCACTGGAGGCTGTCTCCCAGGAGGGCCCTTTGCTTCCCTGTGTTGTCAATATGCTTTTCGCTGGGCAGTGTCCCATCTTCAGGTGTCAGTGTCCATCCTGCTCAGTAATGTTCTGCCGTTTGCTTCTTTAGCGGTACCAGGATGCTCCAGGTGTGGAGCACATACCTGTGGTGCAGATCGACCTCTCAGTGCCCTTAAAGGTGCCAGGCAAGTGTCTGCAGTTTAGGGGCAGGGAGCCCCCTGGCAATGGGTGGCGGGGAGACCTGGAGTCCACTTCTGACCGTCATTCAGAAAGTCCTTACCCTTGTCTGGGTGGCTCAAGGGACAGTGCCCATGTGTCCCTTCATCCTCTAGTGTAGATGGGGTCTGGAGTCCTCTCCCCCTGAGCCCCAGACTGCCTGCACATGGCTCTGGGGCCAGAGTCAGGTAGGGCTGAGTGCCGCCTCTGTGCCTGCAGGGCTGCCCACATCAGAGCAGTACGTGAAGCTGGAGGAGGAGCGGCGGCACCAGCAGAGGCTTGAGAAGGACAGGCGGAAGAAAAAGAGGAAGGAGAAGAAGGGCAAGCCACGGCGACATAGCTCACTGCACACAGAGAGCGACGAGGACATCGCCCCAGCCCAGCAGGTGGACATTATCACTGAAGAGATGCCTGAGGTCAGTCTTTGCACCCTACACGGCTCCCTACTATCTCTGTGACCCAGCTGGTAAGAGGGCCACACCTGAGTGGGATTTGTCATTGCCTCTCTCTCTTTGGCCTGGGAAGGCTGAAAGCCATTGCTGCCCTATGACCAAGGCTGCAGGCCAGGGGAACGTTAAGGTGTGAGAGCACATGTGTGTCGTCCCTTCCCCTTCCCCATCCTGCACTTCCACTCTCTTCCCTGTGGCCTGGAAGTGTGGGCATGTCCCAGCCTTTTAAGCCGATCAGACACACTCACAGGTGTGAACCTGGGCATTCATTTCTGAGAAGGGAGTTCGGGGGGCTCTGTTAGGCTCAAGCTCAGGGTCTCACAGGCTGGACAAACTGGACGCCAAGTCCCTTTCTTCCCTCAGAATGCTCTGCCCAGTGATGAGGATGACAAAGACCCTAATGACCCTTACAGAGCTCTGGACATCGACTTGGACAAGTGAGTGCAGGGCTGGGGCCGGGGAGCTGCCCTGAAGGTCTGGACTCCAGCCTAGGCTTTCCCGGTGTTTCTGTGCCTCACTGTCCCCTCCGTCCTTCGCCTTTTTTAATACAACCTGGTGGACAAAAGGGGAGGCAGAGGGTTCATCCTCCGGGCCTCGACACAGGCCATGAGTATGCTTGGTAGCAGGTGTCAAGGGTGGGAGGACAGGCCTGGCTCCTCCTGTGACCTCCCCTCCATCCCGGCACCCTCAGACCCTTAGCTGACAGCGAGAAGCTTCCTGTTCAGAAACATAGAAATGCTGACACCTCCAAGTCCCCTGAGAAAGAAGACATGCCTGTCACGGAAAAGAAAAGCAAGAAACCCAAACCCAAAAAGAAAGAGAAGAAGCACAAAGAAAGAGACCGGGAGAGAAGGAAGGAGAAGGAACGGAAGGTGAGGCTCGCCTGTAGGTCTCGTCCTCCTCCCTCCCTCCCTGAGGTGCAGATGGGTGGCAGAACGGGAGACAGGGCAGGCGCCCCAGCGTTGGGCAGCACTGAGACTTGTCACGGCCTGTCATGATTTAGGGCAGGGGTGTCAAACTCATTTTCACCAGGGGCCACAACAGCCTGGCAGTTGCCTTCAAAGGGCTGAATGGAATTTTAGGTCTGCATAAATGTAACTACTTCTTAACAGTTAAGTGAGAGCTCAGTGCTGCCGCTGGGTAGAAACAAGTTGCCAGGCCGGATAAAACAAGGTGGAGGGCTGGATTCAGCCCATGGGCCTTGTGTTTGCCACCTGTCATTTAGGGGAAAGAGAACTCTTGTCAGCCTTCACAGGTGGAACACCCAGAAATTTTTGTTGTCGTATGTGTGTTTAACTGTATGACCCTGGGCCTGCTGGGGACCACCCCGCAGGCTCCACCCAGGATTTCCTTGGGCCCACCCTGCTGTCTTCGCTCAGACCTGTCTTTCTGTGGTTTCAGGGTGAGGATTTAGATTTCTGGCTGTCCACCACACCACCACCTGCAGCTGCCCCAGCTCCGCCCACGGTAAGGCCCCTCAAGATCCTCAGCTGGACGGGTGTGTTTCATTGGCCTTGGCAAAGCTGCCTTCTTAAGGAGTGCAGGGACACCCCCTCTAGGTACTGCCCACACCAGCCCTTCCCCTCTGTCACCCATCGGACCCTCCTGGCCACTGAGGCCCTAGTGGTGGACCCTCACACAGGGGAGCCAGGATTATGCAGGCTCCCATGCCCCTGTCTTGCCTGAGCATTGCAGTCACAATATGGGGGTGGTTGGGCATCCAGCCCTCAACACAGAGCCGAGCAGCAGCCTTAAGCAGTCACTTCATGAAAGTCGATGAGGTCTGGCAGCTCTGGGGTCTTGTGCAGTGACCCTAGTCAGTGCCCGTTGGTCTCAGACAGGTCTCCTCTCCCGTTTGTCAGCCATTCGCACTTCCTGGTGGCCACACACCTGTGTGCTTGGCAGAACATCTGGTGTGCAAGAGACCAGGTGGAGGAAGCCCAGGGCTTGTCACTTGCAGGGTATCCCAGCACAAGGGCAGATGAGGGCACGGGTGGAGGGTGTCCATTCCAGGCTCTGGCTGTACCCTTCCCCCATCTCCCCGAGCCTCCACCACCGGGTTCCCTGGAGGAAGAGCCAAGGGTGAATGCAGTCATTACTGCTCCTGAGGAAGAGCAGGAGGAATCTAAGAGACAGGAACAAGATGAGGAAGAGGAGGAGCGAGACCCTGAGAAGGTGAGGGTTCCCGCCTGGTCGTCCTCATGGGGGTGGGCCGTGCACGCACACTGAGGGCTGTGGGGAGAGAGCCAGGTCCAGGGAGGAGCATGGGCCCCTGCTGCCCAAATCCCCCTGGTGGGGGCTGGCAGCTTTCTGATGGTCTCCTGTCCCTGCGCTTGCGGGCTCTGGTTCTCACGACAGCTTTACTGACTTACAGCGTATACCGCGAGGCTCACCCTCTTAGGGTTCACTGGTTGGTAGTACATTCCCAGTGTGTGCGTGGGTCCCATTGTGTTTACCCTTTCCTCGGTTGAAGCACTTCTGGGTTGTTTCCGCTTCTTGGCTGTTGTGAGGCCTGCTTCTGTGAACAGGTGTGTGCAGGCTTCCGTGTGGACATAGGTTTTCATCTCTCAGGTGTGTTCTGAGGAGTTTCCTATCTGCTGGGCCATCGTGTGGGAATTCTCATTCTTCCCCCCGTGTGTTTCTACCCAAGTCGGCAGCAACTGTCCCGCACTAAGTTCCCAGGTTCCCACCTCAGCCGGCCTGGTCCATTCTCTGTGGACCCGACCACCCTAATGTGTGACCCTTACCTGGGTGCACTCAGTCCCTCTGTTTTCAGCCATGGAACGTGTGGGGAGGGCATTGCCAGAGAAGTTTGGAGTTGACCCTAACTTCTCTGGCTTCAGAAACCTGCCAAGCATAAGAAAAAGAAGCATAAGAAGGAGGAGAAACCCAAAGACAAGAAGAAATCCAAAAAGAAGCCTCCTGTGAATGATGGGGTAGAGGAGCCCCTGGAGAATGGCGCACTCAATGAGGAGCCTCTCCCGGTGAGGGGTACTTCACTTGCCTCCCATTGGCCTTGGTCTAGACGCGGGGAGACTGAGCCAAGTCTAAGAGCCAGCTATGGCAGGAGTGGGACCCTAAGTGGTGGGCTGGTGGCCTCTGGGGCTTCACCGTAGGTTTCAAGGGGAGGACGTCTTTCTGACCATTCTGGTGTGAGAAGTCCCAGGGAGTAAACTTACGTTATCTGAGGGACTCCTTGCCCAGCACCCCCACACTCTGACAGTATTTCAACCCAGGGCACTTGGCTGCATCAGACAGACCTTTGTGAGCGGGCGCTCTGAGTCTCTGATGACCCAAAGCTAAATCGTTTTTCTTTGTTCCCAGCCCATGTCCAGCTACTCCCTCCTGGCCGAGAATTCCTATGTTAAAATGGTGAGAGCTACGCAGGTGTTGCAGAGGTGCTGGTGGGCAGCTTGGTGTCCCTTTGTATGGAAAGGGGCGGTGGCTACTCCATGGGGGTATGAGCAGCTCTGACTAAGCAAGCATCTCCCATTGGCAGCCTCTCTGGGAAAGAACCCCACACACCACATGTACGGCAGTAGGCCGACTCCCCGTGAGCAAGGCCAGGGGCAGGTGGGTGGCGGATAGCAGATTCTTGAGAAAGGGCAGGAATAATAGCTAAATACTGCAGAGAAAAGGGAGATAAGGTTTTCAAGGAGGACTGAAAGGCATTCATTTCTTCACATTTTCTGTGCTTGCAAAATGGGTGTTGTGCTCCCTTGGGCCCCTGTGCTGGCTCAAAATGGGTCCTGCGGGCCCCTACCACGACCGCTGACCCCGGTCTTGCTCTGCAGACGTATGATATCCAGGGCAGCCTGCAGAAGGACAGCCAGGTCACCGTGTTTATTGTACTGGAGAACCAGAGCGACAGCTTCTTGAAGAGCATGGAGCTCAACGTGCTGGACTCGCTCAACACCAAACTGGCTCGGCCAGAGGGCTCCTCTGTCCATGATGGTGTCCCCGTGCCTTTCCAGCTGCCCCCAGGTGAGCGGCGACAGACGTCCAGGGCTCAGTGGAGCCTGGGTGTTCCCTTGGGTTTGAGTTCCTTATCACACCTCCTTCCTTCATTCCTAGGCATGCCCACTTACCTGCTTTCAGGGGGCTGGCTGGGTCCCTCCTGGGCCTGCTTGGCACTTCTTCTCAGGTCAGCCTACCCCCTTTCCCTCCCTCCCTCCTTCTGTCTCCTCTCCCTCCCTCACCAGGCATCTCCAACGAAGCTCAGTTTGTGTTCACCATTCAGAGCATTGTCATGGCCCAGAAACTCAAGGGGACCCTGTCTTTTATTGCTAAGGTATGTAGGGCCTGAGGCAGCAGAGAGGCCTGCAGCCCCCACCTCCGCTCCTCTGAGCATACTCAAAACCCAGGGCTGGCTGTCCAGAGAGCAAGTGAGGCCCTGGATAGGAGCCGCTCACAGAACACCTGGATGCACCTGAGCTTAAAGGCCCTGCCCCATTCCCTAACCCTGCTTCCAAGCTCAAGGCTGGACCCCCACTTCTCACTCATCACGTGCCCAAACTAAAGGCTTAGCCCCACTCCCACACACCCTGCTCCAGAGCTTTCAGGTCTGGTTCCTGCACCCCCCTCACCCTGTGCCCAAACTCACAGGCCTGACCCGCATCCCCACTCACTGCATGCCCAAGCTCAAGGTCCAGCCCTTTTCCCCACTCACCCTGTACCCTGCTCCCACAGAACGATGAAGGCTCCACCCATGAGAAGCTGGACTTCAAGTTGCACTTCAGTTGTACCTCATACTTGATCACGACTCCATGCTACAGGTGCGCAAGTTCGACCGCCTTCCCTTTCTGCCCTCACCGCCTGGGTTCCATGGGAAACCACAGTGGCCCGCCCTGCTTTACTGCTGTGTGACGTGCTCTGTGCAGTCATTGCAGAAAGACCTGCCCTGAGGTGTGAAAGGGCATGAGTGTTGGGCGACCAGCTTGTAGGTAGTGCAGAAAGTCCAGCTTCTCTGCCATGTTGGCAGTCCAGGCCACATAACAACACAGGCCAAGGAGCTCAAACAGCAGATAGTGGTTCTCTCTCTCAGCCTTCGGGCGCTGGAACCCGAGTTCAAGGTGTTGGCAGGGCTGGCTTCTCCTCAGGCACCTGTCCTTGCTGTATAGATGCTGTCTCCTCCGTGTTCTCGCATGGTCGTTAGTCTGTGTGTCCCTCAGTCCTGATCTCCTTTTATTAGGACCCAGTTATGTTGGATCAGGGCTCATCCTAGTGACTTCATTCTAATCGCTGCTTCAAAGACCCCTGCTTCCCAATATAGTCACATTCTGCGGTCCTTGGGTTCAAGGCTTCAACATAGGAATTTGGGGGCAGAGTTAAACCTGTGGCATGTTGTATGGCCCTTGGAGACCTCCCAAGTTGCAGGCACACAGGATGGGTTCCACCCCAGGGCGAGCCTGCCTGTTGTCAGCCTCCCGTCCTTTGTCTTTCCCACAGCGACGCCTTTGCCAAGTTGCTGGAGTCTGGGGACCTAAGCATGAGTTCAATCAAGGTTGATGGCATTAATACATCCTTCCAGAACCTTCTGGCAAAGATCTGTTTTTACCACCATTTTTCTGGTAAGGGATTTGATGGGACTGGTTGGCGGCACAGCCTTTGCTTACACGTGGTTTTCCCTCTGCTGCCCTCGGGGCCACGTGGGCCTCACCCCTGCCTGCTTTGTTTCAGTCGTGGAGCGAGTGGACTCCTGCGCCTCCCTGTACAGCCGCTCCATCCAGGGCCACCACGTCTGCCTCCTGGTGAAGAAGGTGAGCCGCGTGAAGGCAGTCTTCACGCCCCTTGCCTCCGTGCCCCTCACGCCACCATGTCTCCTCCCCCTAGCCCTCGCAGATTCTCCTGTGTAACACGTGGCTGCGTTCAGGCCGTGAGTGCTCTGCTGAGGTCCGCAGGGGCTGTGTTTGTGAGAACCACCGGCCTTGCCTTTTCTGTCTGGTTTGGGCAGCAGGGCGCTCATGGCCTCATCACATCAAGTGGGAGCTTCCCCCACGCTTCTGCATTTCCTGGAAGAGGTTGTAATTCATGTGTTTCTTCCTTACGTGTTTTGCATAATCAATCTACCAGGGAAACCATCCTAGCCTCATGGTTTTCTTCTTGAGTGGTTTTCTTTTACCTACAAGTTCAGTTTCTTAATGGTCATAGTAGTCTCAATTTCTCGATTTCCCCTCAGGTGAGTGTTGGTAGTGTGTGGTTTTCAAGGAATCAGTTTGTTTCACCAAAGTTACTGAATTGACGTGGGCAGAGTCATTTGTGTTTCTCTTGTTCTCAGGATGTCTTGAGTGTCAGTGATGATAACCTTCCTTCCTTCCTGTTGTTAGTTGTTTCTGTCTTCTCTCATTATTTTTGGTTGTCCTAGAGTTGATCAATTTTATTAATCTTTTGAAAGAATTACATAAAAATTTTGGGTGGACCCTGGCAGGTGTGGCTCAGTAGATTGAGTACCAGCCTGCAAACCCAAACATCACTGATTCAGTTCCCAGTCAGGACACGTGCCTGGGTTGCAGGCCAGGTCCCCAGTTGGGGGCATATGAAAGGCAACCGATTGAGGTGTCTCTCACATTATCAATGTGTTTCTCCCTCCTTTCCTCTCTCTCTAAAAAGAAATGAAGTCTAAAAAATTTTTCGGGTGGAACATGGACACATCGCCGCCCTGTCGGTCCCTTGACCCTCACTGTTGGGTGAGCAGTCTGTGTGGCACTTGAAGACATCAAAGATGCCATCACGTCATGTTACACTTTCTGTTTTCAGTCCTCAGCAGTTTTCAGGGGCCTGAAGAGCAGTGTCTACAGTGCCCACCCACGTTTACCATTTCTGTTCTTTCGCTCCTAATGTTCTCATCTTTTGGCTCCGTCCTTTCTGTCTGAAGAACTTGATTCAACAGTTCTTTTAGGACAGGTCTGTTGGCTGCAGAATCTCGGTTGTCCTTTGTCTGTTTATTTGTTTGTTTGTTTTTAAGATTTTTATTTATTTATTTTTAGAGAGAGAGGAAAAGAGGAGAGAGAAACCTCAGTGTGTGGTTGCCTCCCGTGTGCACCCCCACTGGGGACCTGGCCCACAACCCAGGCATGTGCCCTGAGTGCGAACCAAACCGGCGACCCTTTGGTTTGCAGGCTGGCATTCAGTCCACCGAGCCACACAGCCAGGGCTAGGTTATTCTTTATTTCATCATTCTTCGGGCTACTTTGGCTGTATTTACGATTCTGGCTTTGATAGTCCGTCCTTAGTACAGTGCTCCTTGATTTACAGTGGGCTACATCCTGAAAAGCCCTCATAAATGGAAAATGCAGTTGACACACTAAACCCACCAAACATCAGAATTCGCCCAGCCTGCCTTAAAGGTGTGCAGAATACAGGATCCAGAAAACACTAGCACCAGTACAGCACGGTGTGGAGTGTGTGCTGTTCACCCTCGTGACCACCGGGCCGACAGGAAGGAGCTCGGCATCACACAGGAGGCTGTGCTGCACAACACTAGCCAGGAAAAGGTCCCCATTGAAAATTCAGAGTTCAGTTTCTACTGCATGCAAACTGCTTACACGTCATCTTAAAGTCCAGACATCGTAAGTCAGAAACTGGCTATACTTCAAAAATATGCCATTTCTACTTGGTGTCTGTCCATGGTTTCTGACGGAAGTCTGCACTGCACTCCCGTAGAGGAAGTGCGGCTGCCTTCCTGGCTGTTCTCCAGGTTTTCCTTGTCTCTGGTTTCCAGCAGTTTATGTTATTTCTGGGCATTGACGTCTTTGGGTTTGTCTGTTTGAAGTCTGGTGAATTTGGTGATTCTTTGCATATATTTCTCTGCAAAGTTTGGGGAGTTTCAGGTATTATTAACTACTCTTTCGGCACCGCATTCTTTATCCCCTCCTGGGAGCCTGAAGACGTGCACTCAGACCTTCTGTTGCTGTTCTCCAAGTCTCCGAGGCTCAGCCCACCCCATCCCGCCCCTCGTGCCGTCTGCTCGGACTGGAGGAGTCTTTGCTGTCAAGTTCACTGGCTTCTTTCCTTTGTTGTGTCCATCCTGCTGGTGAGCCCATCCAGTGTGCTCATTCTGGTTATCCTGTTTTGGGTCGTCAGTTTCCATTAGGGGTTTCTTTAAAGCTTCCATTTCTTGGCTGAGATGATCTGTTTTCTCTTTGTTTTGAGAGTGTTGTGATTGCTTCTGGGAGATTCTCATAACAGCTGCTGCACTGCCTTTGTCAGATCGGCCTGACATCTGCCTTGTATCAGTGTGGGTGTTTACTGATGGTCTTTCCCAGGCAGCTGAGATGCCCTGGCCTTGTGTGTTGAGTAACTTGGGGCTGTATCCTGGACATTTTGAATATGCTGAGACTCTGGGCCTTGTTTTAATCGTGGGAAGAATGTTAATACATAGGCTCTAGCTGCAGGATTCCTACTTCCAATGTCCCTGAGTTTTTACCACCTTTGTTCTGCACAGTGTGGAGCTGCCTCGAGTGCCCCACATACGCGGCAGGACTAGCCAGCACTCTGTCCTCAGGGCTGGTGTAGTGGCCCGTGAGGGCGAAGGCCCCGGTGCTCAGCTCCAGGCAGACCCTTGGTTCGTGAACAGCATTTCAGGTCACTTTCCCTGAGCTCCTCCCCAGAATCATTCAGACTCTGGGTGCTCTTCCTGGGGTTCCCAGCTATAAAGTGATCACCCCACTCTGTCAAGCTCATCCCAGCCACTTCTGGGTTCTTCCAATTCCAGTTATGGGCCCCCAGCCACTGCTGGCCTCAGTCCAGTTCCGTTTGCCATCTACCTGGGACCCCCCCCACCTTGTTCTCATTTTGAAAGCGCCCACACATCAGACAGTATTTGGAAAAATCAAAATTACAGTACGTGTAGTTGTGAGGCAAGACTTCCATGTAGTTTTCAACACACCAGCAGCGTCTCCCTTCCTGCAGGGCGAGAAGTCTGTGTCTGTGGACGGGAAGTGCGGCGATGCCACTCTGCTCAGCAACCTGCTGGAGGAGGTGAAGGCCACGCTGGCGAAGTGCTGAGTGTCACCGCTGAGGCCGCCACAGAGAGGACATGAAGGAGAGACAGATTCCAAGCACTAGTTTCTCCTCTGTCACATGTACTTATCCAACCTGGCATTAAGTCCACTGTTGTCACCAGTTAGACATTGAGGTCATGTGTCCACTGATTTCTCCTGTCATCTTTTTTACTTTGACTCTTCCTCCTCTCTGGGAAGAAACCCATTCCAGTCCCCAAACCATCAGTGGCCCCTGTAGCCAGGGCCAACTGCACACAGCTGCAGGAGCTGCCCACGGAGTGAGCATGACCATTGCCCAGGCCAGGACCTGTGGGCCCGGGTGATGAGCGTTCGGTGGACAACATGGGGGTGTGTCCAGCTTCTGTGAAGTCATCCAGTCCCACAAGTCCCAAAGTCCCCATATGGTACCTAGGGGCGTGAGAAACGGGCTGACTGCTCACCACAGTAACATTCCCCTTTACCCTCACAGCCGGTTAGTTCTGTCTCCCCAGGACACGTGATGGGAAAAGGGTCGTGTAGGCCATTGTCCATTGGATTCTGTGTCCCATTGCCATGATCATATGCCAGGTAGAGAATGGTGGTGGACACCAAGGCCTCCGGTAGGGGGCTAGAGCAAGGGAGGGGATTCAGTCAGGACCCCTAACAGAGCAGAGGCTGGACCTTGTTGGTTTTCACGGTTTTCTGTTCAGTAGAATATGTCTTGGTTGACGTTTGGGGTGAGTGGTGGAGTGCTACGATTCCTGGTCCCCCCACCGTCACTGAAGTTCCACAGGGTTTGTCCTTACATCATGCCCGCAGTTGCTGGGAGGCCCCAGTCCTGAGCCCCATGGCCCCTGTGGTGAAGCACATGGGTCTCGGGGAGGCTGGGTCCCTTAATGTGTCTCATGGGCAGGCAAGGACACTCGAGCCCACCCCAGTGAGATTTTCCTCAGAAATGATGGTCCTCAATGACGTTTTTACTTTCCTTTTGATGAAAACTGTCACTTTAGCATGTAATCTATTACAGAATCCTGTGCAGTGATTCTAGAATCTCAAAATTGTATGATGTGTTATATAAGAATTTGCTATCAACATTCCCGTGTAAAGGAGAGACATATCACGCTGCTGTCATGATTTTGTGTCAAGATGATCCAATAAACTTGCAAAACATATTTACCTGTTGGGTCTCCTGCCAGTGGTAGTGTGCGTCCTGGCCAGGGGCATTGCCCTGCAGCCCGAGGTGGGATGGTCATGGGGCCAACGTCTCAGGACATCCCTGAGCTACTCCAGGTCCCGTCAGATGGGGGCTGTGGGGCAACCCTCGTGAAGATTGCAGCATGCTGAGAAGCCCTGTCCCCCCACCCGCCCATTTAGCATCCTCTCAGGAGCTGACACAATCCCCATGCCATCTAGGCCCCTGGGCTTATGGAGTAATGGGGCCCTGTGGGGTCTAACACCAACACAGTGGCCATCACACCCCTTCCCTGGACCGCACTGGTATGGGGGTTGAGTGGCAGGAGCAGGTACTGGAAGGAAGGCAATGCTGGTGTGTGCATTCACATGTCCACTGCCTTTTTTGACACTGCACGGACAGGGATAACTCAAACCTGGTCAGTCTGAGTTAGTGGACAAAAAGCCCAAATCAGCTCCAACTTGAATTCCCAAGGGTAGGAGGGTGAAGACCATGAGCACAAAGCAGCCCCACACTAAACCCCGCTTGGGGCACCAAAAGCCTCGGCAGCCCTGCCTTCCACCACTGTCCGCCGCCAGCAGGCTTTCCCCATTAGTGGGAAAGAGTGGTTCCTGCAACACACCACCCCCTTGCCAGCCCCTTGGGCTGGAAAAGGCAAAGTCCAAGGTAGCAGAAACAACGACAGGGTGACCAGATCCTGGTGATCAGCCAGCCCTGCTCCCAGCGTGCACACCTGTAAAAGGCGCTTTTTGAAGGCATCTCATGACTGGGCTATATGTCAGTGTACCCAACTGTCACCTGAGTCTTAACGCTATTTCGTCTAAACCCTACCAAATAAACAGCGAAACTTCCGTAGGAAGCCAGCCCGGTGGGGTCCATCAGCACCCCTGTGACTCCCCGCCACCAAGTACACATGCCCAAGCCCCCTGTGAGAGCGAGAGGGAGCTAGAGAAAGAAGTCAGGGGAGTGGCAGCCAGGCTGAGAAAGGAGTGCCAGGCTCGGGACAGAGAGGCACAAAAGGTGCCGTGGGCAGCACTCCCAAACCTCCCTCCTGTCTTGGGAACTGCTGTCCAGCCTGAATCAGAACCCACGTAGAGTGATTCCAGCAGCAGTGCTATAGGGTTCCTTGGGCTGAGGTTCAGCCCTATCTGACCTGGTGAGCTGAGCCCCAGGACACACAAGTCAAGCTGGCCTTATTTGACCAGACCAAGGTGTCACTGAATCGCCAGAGGAATCCACTTCTAGGCTCATTTCCGGGTGGGCCTGCCCAGGTACAGTCAGCCAAACCACCCGCAGTCAGATTGATGTGGGGACCCCTGAACCTTTTGCCCATGACCTAGATGTGCCTTGCCTGGGGACCCAGCTGGTTGCCTCACACAGTCCTCCCTGACCCACAGGAACTGCTCCATGAGAAATGTCAGGGACATTTAATCATCCTTCATACAGCTCTGAAATCCCACCTGGCCTCTGCTGTATATAGTCCATCCCTTACCTTCCTCCCAGCCCTGGCCCTGCCTGGGCTCTGATGGGGGTGCAAGGGGCTTTGGATTGCAATGAGCCTGCTCCACAGGGTCAGGCTGGGACAGCCCAGCTGAGTCCTGGCTTCACGTTGTGGCTGGGGCCATTCAGTGGGCCGGCAGCCATCAGTGCTGCTCAGGCATGCGGGAGCATTTTTGAGGGTCAGGTTAGCCAGGTGATGGGGTTCTTAACATGTGAAGCTTGGCTGTAGGGAGATAGGTGCCTTAGTACTTCCTCTCCCCTCCCGGCCTCCCTCTAACTGGTGGGTATTTGCTAGGGAACGTGCCTCTCCTCCCAGCTGGGGTATGTGACAGGGTTGCAGACAGACCCTCAAGGCTGAATTGGGAGGCCCAGCCTGTTTCTTGTTCCCACCCAACTCCCACAATGGGCTGCAAAAGTTCCTGGGTGGGTCTGTGGTAAATTAGCTCCTGGGTTTTTGATCTATGTCCTGGCTTGTGCTGCCACCTGGGTCCCCTCCCCCAGCTCCCCATCCATGCAGATTCCTCTAGATGACTCACAAGGCTGGAGTGGTTTTGTGCATCCAAGCGGTGAGGACATGTTCATGAAGTGATCACATGGATGTGGCTGCACAAGTGATGTCTGGCATGTCCCAGGGGCAGAGAGCCCTGCCTGGCTGTGCCTGCCCTGCCCAACACCCACATTCATCTGCCACCAGTGACCTGGAGGACCGCACACCACCCTATTGTTTCCCCCCACCCCACCGCCAGACCAGGGCTATGGAGAGGAGAGCTCACCTTGTGCTGATGTTCTGTCTGAAAGACACAAGAGGGCCCCAGTTAGCCCCAAGTTTGGTGCCCAGGCAGTGCCTATGGTCCCCCAGGGCACTCCACTGGGACACATCCATTGTGGGGTATCCTCCTAGGTACCGACCACAGGCCTGACACCCAATCGGGGCAGGAGTCAGACCAGACTAGTGGGGGAAGGACCTTTTAGTCAGGATGATTTGTCCCCTTTGTGCCAGCTGAGCTCAGAGACCCTTGAGGGAAAGAGGCTGGGGCCCTGAGCACAGGGGCCAGGTCCTGCCTCCTGTGGCTGTCCCTACAGGTGCTCAACCTACTACCTCTGATAATTCACATTGGGTTTGGGGAGGTGGTACTTACTTGTGCCAATTAGTTCTACAAAGATTGACTTGTAAAGGGGGAGACCCCGCACAACTGTCTTCCTCTGCACAGATGACCTGCAGGGACACGTGGGTGTAGAGGCGGTGTGGCCCCAAGTTCAGAGAAGAGCTAGCCGTGTACACCCCATCCTACCCAGGTGGTGAAAAGCAGGGATGAGGTGGAGGATGGGCCCCTTGGGAAGAGCCCTGGACCTCATGGACAATGGGGCCCTCAGCACATCGTTACTCCTGAGCCCTACTTGCAATTGCTGCAGGAAATGGTCTCTTATTGGAAGGACTCGAAGCTCATTAGGGAAATACCCTGATTTCCCTAAAAAAGGGAGGCAGGAGGAAGGCAAGGTCGAGAGGTGGGCGGACTGGGGTATCCTGGGGCGGGTGGGCCACCCCCTTAACCGGGAAATAAATCTTCCCCTGCTACAGCTGGTCCATCTTCTGGTACGGTGTTTGCCACTTGGCCCAGCTTCTCCCGGGCTGGGGGCAGGAAGAGGAAGCGAGTAAGCAGCCTGGGCCAGGGTCTTCTGGCTGGACCAGGGACGCGCCCGGGCGGGGCCCCTGCTCTCGCTGATCTCCGAGATGGCCAGGTGTCCTTCATCGTGTTCTCGCTCCAGTCTGTGAGCAGTGAGCTCGACACGGGGATGTCGCCCACCCCCAGGGTTTGAGGTTCACATGATGGCAGTGGAAGGAGAACTTCTCTGCAAAACTGCCGTGGCAGTACAGGCAAGCAGCGGGCCAGCGCGGCCGTCAGGCCTAGACACTCAGCAGGGCCCAGTCCTTGCCCAGCGCCCCGCCTGCGGACCTAGAGCACCTCCCACGCCACACTTCTCCGCAGCTCGCCAACCAACGGAGCCCTTCAGCTCCCAGGCCACGCTCCAGCATCGCTGACGGCACAGGCCCCGCCCCAGGTTCAGGGCCCTCCCCTCAACAGACAAATGCTGAGACAGGCTCAGCCTCCTCGCCCCGCCCATGAGCCGCCACTCCGGAAGTCTCCACTCCCGGGATGGGCCCCACCCTCAGACCACGCCCTTTGCGTGATCCCTTGGCCGACGAAAGCTCCTCCTTCCAGACCAGCCCCTGCTCGAGGCCCCGCCCCACATTCCCAGCAGAGAGGAAGCTCCGTCCACTAACCAATGGCATCGCGGCTCGTCTTCGGTTGCCAAGCAACGCAGAGCGCGGTTTCTACGCGCGCCTCTTCTCGGTTTAGACCTCCGCCCACTAGCTCTGCTTCCGGGGAGGCCTGGGCCAGTAGCGAAAATAGATCCGGCAGGGCGGGGTCGGGGCGGATCCTGCGCGGTGTTCCTCCGCGGAAGGAGGTGGGGCTCTACTAGCGGCGATCAGAGGACCTGGGACAGTTGGCTGGAGACGGCTTACGGAGACGCGAAACGGAGAACGGAGGCGAGGGTGGCCCTGCGCGTCTGCGTGAAGAAGCAGGTGGGTCCTCGGAGGGAAGAACGTGGGCCGCGGACGGCCTAACACCTCGGAGGGTCAATGCGGTGGCGGGAAGGGAGTTGTGGACTCTCGGTAGAATTCGTGGCTATAAATGTCACTTTGGGGTCAACCCCGGACCGTGTCACTAACTATCGCTAGGCCGCCGCCACTGGTTTGAATCAAGTCCACAGAATTTCAGGGCTCCCAGACGGGGAATCGGCTTTTTAGAAAAGCGCTTCTTGCTTCCTGGTCCCCAGAGTCACAGAACACTGGACAGGGGCAGGGCGGGAGGTGTTGGCGGTGTCCGCACTGCCCATTGGTAGGACTTCGCAACTCCCTCTGTGAAGCTCGTGAGCTGGCATTGGTTTTAAATGACCATGTACTTATAAAATGTTACTGAAAGGGAAAGGGGTCTAGTTGGAAAGTCACAAAGCGGAAAATTAATCTTGGGTGACCGACCACCCAAGAACCAGTGTTAATTTTGGAGTAAGATTCTTCTGTGTGTTTTTCAAACTTTTATAGAAGTTTAATTGCCGTTCAATGCACTGCACATATTCCAAGCACATAGTCGGATAAGTTTTGAATATGATGCATGTGTACTTTTGCATATTTCACAGTCCAGGGGCCTGTCTGTACTATCTGGTTTTGGACTTGCTGGTGTTATACGCACGTGGCCTCTGGGTAATCGCTTTCTCATCCCTCCCTTCATCCAACATAAAGGGGAATCGCAGCCTTTTTTATATCTCAGTGCTGAGTGATGCCAAGGCGCTGCAGACTGCTAGAAGTCCTGAGCCCCAGTGCGTCCTCCTTCCCAGTGCGCGTCTTAAGGAATGAGTGGGTTTCCCCCCCACGTGCTTGCGGTAGTCTGTGCCAGGCAGTTATCAGAACTCTTTGAAGGAGTGTACTGAGCATGGAGTGAGAAGACAGTAAGTGAAAGTCCTGGTAGCCCTGGCTCCGCCCCCGCCCCATCCCAGAAGGCATCCTTTGTTTCTTCATCCCAGATCCTGCTCTGATGGCCGCTTTCTCCTCCCTGGGGTCCAAATCTACACCCACCTCATACAACACCTGTTCCATTGCTGCTGTTTTCTGACAGGTGGGTTTTCCCCTCTGTGGCTGAGCTGTCCAGGGATGCAGCTACTTGCCACACGTGGCTAGTAAGCCCTTGAAAATGGCTGAATCAAAATTAGGACCTTTTATATATGCAAAAGGCACACCAGAGCACAGAGACTCGTAGGTTTAAAAAAGACAGACTATGTCCTTAATACTTTCTACATTCCTTAGGTGTTGAAATAATATTTTCTTGCCCTTGGATTAAATAGAATATATTATGAATATTGATTTAACCTGTTTCTTTTCATTTTCTTGCTTTTCACCGTAGCCACTGCAAAATTTTAAAGTAAGCCTGGGCGCACATTATATTTCTAATGCCTTCCATGGTGTGTATTCCTTCTGCAAATACATGTTCAATTCTTGCTCTCCTAGCCTTCATGGTTTTCTGCTTCCTGTTTGTGGCTTTCGTAATTTCTTCAAAGGGTTGAGCTACTTAAAGGTTTTAGCTAAATGCTTGATGTGTCGTAATTGGTGAATTAATGTTAGCTATAATTTTTTAATAGACTTTATTTTTTAGAGCAGTTTCGGGCTCATTGCGCAACTGAGCAGAAGGCATAGAGATTTCCCATTACCCTCTACACCTCCGCCCGCAACCCCCACCTCCCACGAACGCACAGCCTCTGCCATTGCCAACCTCACTGGCCAGAGCAGGACATTTGTTACAAGGATGAACCTACACTGACAAGTCACTATTCCCTCAGGTTCATGGTTGACACTCCTTGTGTTGTACATTTTGTGGTTTGGGACACATGTATGGTGATGTGTATCCACCATGACAGTGTCATGCAGAGTAGTGTCACTGCCCTAAAAATCCTCTGTGCTCTGCCTATTCATCCCTCCCTCCCCCAGCCTTTGACACCCACTGAACCTTTTAATGTCTGTGCAGTTCCATCTTTTCCAAAATGTTCTAGAGCTGGAATCACAGTGTGGCCTGCTCAGACTGACTTCTTTCTCCTAGACATATGCATTCGTAGTTCCTCCTGTCTTTTCACACCTGGTAGCTTACTTTTTGTTGGAACACCCCTAAAGGAGAGCCTGTGTCTTTATTATCTTTGCATCTCCTGCACTGAGTTCAGTGTCCTCCGTGTACCAGGTAGCTGTGACCAGCTCAAGTCTAAGCCCTCTCTTGTCCTTCTCCCTGCAGTCCTCCCCCGCTTCTTCTCAGCAAAAGCAGTATTTTAGTTCCTCAGGGGATTCACACCGAAGGCTAGTTCAGTTCCTGAACTTTTTACTTCATTATTTTTTTAAAATTTCATTGGTTTTTAGAGAGAGAGGAAGGGAGAGAGAAGAGAGAAACATCAATTTGTCATTCCACTTAATTATGCATTCATTAGTTGATTCTTGTATGCGCCCTGACTGGGGATCGAACCTATAACCTTGGCATATTGGGTCAATGCTCCAACCAACTGAGCTGGCTGGCCAGGGCTCAGTTTCTGAACTCTTTAGGTGATTCATCTTCTAGCAAGTCTAGGGCAGGCTGTTTCTTATGTGGAAGTGCTCCGAGGCTGAGCTCTTAAGTTCATGGAAAAGTCAGCCATTAATCATCTTTTGGGAGTTGTTCTCACATCATCAGAGCCTCATAAAATGGAGGTTTAACAAAATCCCCCAGCAGTGGCTGGGAAGTTGGGTTTTTACTCTGGGAAGTTCCAGGCGTGCCCCAGCTGGTGATCTGTGTTTCTGATTTCCTGGAATTTTGAAGTTCAGATATCTTAAGCAGAATAGGGGAATCTGACTTAAGAAACTGGATTCTGGGAATGGCAGGGCTTCCACCCACCTTATGCCAGAAACAGCCACAGTATGACAAACACAGATGTCCCCAGACATTGCCAGGGTCCCCTAGGGGTAGGACCACCCCAGGTGAGACCCACCGCTGTAGCTGACTTGCTGCGAGCTATTCACAGCACCCAGGAAAGAGTGCAACCCTTGAGTGGATGGGCCTGGCTCTCAGTGGATGGCTCAGGGCTGTGACTGCTTTCCTGCATTACCCCCTGCTTCCAAGGTCAGTGCACACTCAAGTTCATATCCAAGGTTCCCAATGTAAAAAGGAAGTATGGGCAGCCAGCGAGGGGCATATGTTTGGATGGCAGTTCAGGAGGCACAGATGTATTCTGCCCTTCCTGACGTGCCTCTGGTCAGTGAAGATGCAGTGGGATCTCCTGAAACCTTGGGCTGCGTCCTCAGAAGAAGGAGGTGGGACTCCTAAGTGGACATACCAGCAATCCATGACTACTGTCACGTTCCTTTCTGTCCCCCAGGTGACATAGTTTTGTCAAACAGTAGTATCTATATTTGCCCCTGTGGGAAGCTGAGGCAGAGAGAGGAGTTCTTTATCAGGTGCAGGATCCTCGTGCTGGTCCACACACACCCTGCACCCCTCTCTGTCTTGGAACAGAGGCGGGGATGTGGGACTCCCAGTTTGGATCCCGGCCCTCCTCCATGTGCAGTGAGCTCTTTCCTCTCAGCCCCAGGCAGGGTCCTTTTTGCCTCTCCCAGCTGCTGCTGATTTCCTGGCAGTTCTTGGTGTCTCTGGGTTTGTCTGCCTCCATTGCCACATGACTGTCATCTCTGTGTGTCTGTGTCCAGACCACCCTCTTCTTATCAGAACATGTGTCCTTGCATTAGGGCCACCCTACTCCAGTGTGGCCTCACCCTAACAGACCCCATTTCCAAACAAGGTTCCATTCATAGTTACCGGGGTCAGGATTTGAACGTATCTTCCTTGGTGGACACTATTCAACACTTAATTCAATCCGAGGCGGGAGGCGAGTAACTGCCAATGGGCACAGTGTCTTTGGGCACAGTGTCAATGGGGTGATGGGAGTGCTGTGGAATTGGGGTATACTTTAAATGGGTGGAATTTTCAGGATGTGAATTGTATATCATCTGGGCTGGAATCTTTAGAACCCCTCAACAGCACCTGGCCTGGAGCAGCCCCCACAGACCTTACTTCCTGCTTCTGCACAGTGCATGCTGGAGAGCTCGGCCACAAAACCAAGATGTGAGTGCAAAAGGCCAACAGAATGCAAATCCCCTCCCTGTGCAGGGGGAGGCCCAAAGCCAGTCCCATGAGCACCCAGCAGGATGGCAGGGCCTTCCCATTCAGGGAACTGCGGTGAACTTGAAAAATGGACGTTATGGCTCTGACTGGTGTGACTCGGTTGGTTGGGCATCGTCCCGCAAAGCAAAAAGCCACCACTCCAATTTTCGGTCAAGTCCCTGGTCAGGGCGCATATGAGAGGCAACCAATTGATGTTTCTCGCATAGATGTTTCTCTCCCTCACTTTCTCCCTCCCTTCCCCTCTCTCTAAAAATAAGTAAATAAATAAAAATTAATACTAGGGTGGTGGAAGGCAGTGTGGGACACTGGCTTCTGTAATGGGACAGACCCTGGGCCACGAGCATCTTCCAGCCAAACACCTGGAGCGGCCTGACCCCAGGCACTGATGTCACAGACTGCAGCCTGCTGCCCCAGCCCCAGCCCCACCCCCACCGCCAGGTTGGGGCAGTGTCTCTGAGGTGGTGGCAGTGTTAGCAGTAAGAGGCAGGATGTGAAAGCACCGGAAGGAAGTGGTAATGGGCTGGGCTTTGCTGATGACATTGCTTAAAGGAACCAGGTTCTGTGTTTTGTTTTGTTTTCAGGAAGAAAAGGGAGGGTAGGCATGTGTTGGGTTGGGAATTTTGTCATCTCACCGTCTGTTGTGCTAGAAGCTTCCAGGTGCCCAACATACCTCATCTGTGGAAAGAACCAGAGAGGTGGGTGGGGGCAGGTAGAAGAGAGTGTATAGGGGATAAATGGTAATGGAATAAAAATACAATAAAAAATAAAGTATTAAAAAAATAGCCCTGACAGGTGTGGCTCAGTGGATTAGGCGCCAACCTGTGAACCAAAGGGTTTCTGGTTCAGTTCCAGTCAGGGCATATGCCTGGGATGCGGGCCAGGTCCCCAGGTGTGCAAGAGGCAACCACCTGTTGCTGTCTCTCTCCTTCTCTTTCTCCCTCCCTTCCCCTCTCTCTAAGTAAAGAGATAAATAAGTAAAGTCTTTAAAAAAATAAAAAATAACCAGGTAGCCAGGAGAAGGAGAGCCCTCAGCAGTGAGTTCACGCACGGTTGTCCTCACCCTTGCCCGTGCCCTTGGAGGTGTTCTAAGAATATCAAGGAGAAAGACCCCTGGAGAAGTAATGGGGTGGCGATATGGCCCGGGTTGCAGCTGGCCACCCCTGGGCCATGGGATGTGTGCGTGTTTCTGATAGAAAATTGTTCGCCTTCGACGGGAACTCTACCCATCCAGGAAGTTTTTCAGAAAATCGTTGCTTCCACTCAACAAAATCCTCCCACCTTCTGAGAGTCAAAAACACAAGCAGGAGCCTCACGAATCCCTTCCCCTGCCCTGCCCCATCCTCCAGAACCATCTCGGCAGTGGCATGAAAAGATGTGGACCAAGACAAGGTGGCCCGCCTGCTGGGGGCAGTGGGGCCACCACCTCCCTGAGGCTCCCGTCTTCCCAGGTCTCCGGTCCCCATTTGATGTTGTCAGAGGTTAAGTCCCCAAAGCCATCACCAGGGAAGCCCCCAGATAGAAGGCAGCAAGTGGACGCTGGCAGTACAGACTTCTTTGTGTCGTCAGGGCAGGCGTTTTGCTACAGGACGAGTGGGAGCCTGGAACAGAGGCCTCTGCGGCCCTGCTTGGCCAGCGCCACTCTGCGAGACGCCGCGCCCCCACTTCATCTTCTCATTGCCACGTGGGGCTGCCCACACCGCATGTGGAGGGCTGTTTGGAGGCCGAGAGAAGACCAAGGGTGAGAGCATATTCCCATGGTGCCAGCTAGCAATGGGCACAGGGAAGGAAGCTGGCTTTTTTGGGTGGCCCACACAGGTTTCTGCCCCTTGACCTGCCCCCAGATTGGCGTGACAGCAGCTCCATTTGCAGATTCATCATCTGGGCAGGTGTATGGGCCACGTGGGCAGTAAGCAGTCACAGGTGGTGCTGCAGGGTCCCCAGCCATTGTGTCCTGTGTACATGCCCATGGGATGGAGGAGTCCCGGGCTGCCCAGCCCTGGGGGGTGCAGCTAGTCTCTGAGACGAGGGTCAGGGAGGTGGCCTCTCAGTTAGAGCTTCCGGGAGGGCAAGGGGGTGTCTGAGGCCAGGCCCTGTCCTGTCCTCCCAGGGTAGGAGAGAAGTGGGCAGATGGGGCGTTTGTGACTGCCTGTTGCCCTTCTTGGAGACACCGCCTTCCCACCCCCAGACCCGGGCGCCCAGGGCTGCCCACTCGCCAAAACCCGGGGAGGGAGCTGGTCTGGACTCTGCTGGCATTACAGAGGTTTCTGGTCGAGGAGAGACCGGCCTGGAGGGCACCTGGCACTGGATGTGGAATAAAACAGGCGGATGCTGGAATAATGGATGGGTGGAGAGTTACGGAGGCACGTGGCTTCGCGAACAGAACTGCAGGCTTCACCCTCACGGTTCAGGATTTGAGCTTTGACTCCTCCTACCAGCTGCATGGCCTGAAGCACTAGCTGACTTGGCCATCAGTCATTATTCAGTACTGACTCGTTAACTGACCCGGTGCTTCTCACCTGGGCTGGGCAATGTCTGGGGACATCTGTGGTTGTCTGCGGGGGGTGCTCCTGCCCTTAAGTAGATGGGGCCACCCCACAGTGCCCAAGACAGGTCCCCACAGAGAGTGACCCAGCCCCAACGTCAGCAGTGCTACAATGGGGGCAAGAAGGGGGACCAGGCTGGGCCTAATCTTCCCCATCTGTAAAGTGGGGGTGCTGTTTTCCTCTCAGATCGTGCCTAGCTGGGTGTTAACCAAGGTGGCAGAAAGTGACGATGGTGGCCAGGGCCCCAGGGCTGGATCTGGGGACGGAAATGAAGACCCTTCTGGTCTGGCAGGAGGCACCGGGCCCTTTCTGCTCCAGGGCACAGGTTGCCTCGGGTGGCGTCACCCAGCGGGTCAGACTCTGCACAGGCCTCGTTCACGCTGGGCACGCCACTGCCTGTGCCTTATGGTTCGGATAGTTTCCGCAGTTGTGTCACATTTCACAGCGAACGTGATTCTGCGGGTGGTTTCCTGTAGAATGTCCAGGCGGGCATCTTTAGCTCTTCAAGGGTCCTGGGGCAGAGTCCCAGCCAGCACTTGGTCTGCTTGTCCCTCACCCACCTTTAAAAAAATGACAGCTTTTAACATACATAAATTATGTATTCATGAATGTGAAACGTTATTAAAAAGTAACAGCTTTGTTAGCTGTCATTCTCATGCCGTCCGCTCTGCCCATTTAAAGTGCCCGTGTGCATCTGGTGTGCTCAGAGTTGTGCAACCACCGCCTCCATCTAGTTCCAAAACACTCTCACCTCCCAAAAAGGAGTCCGGTCCCTGTCACCTCTCACCCCGTCTGCCTCCCCAGCCCCTTCCTGTGGCTGTGCCCGTTCTGGACGTTCCGTGTCAGTGGAGCAGCACACGCTGTGGCCTCTTGTGTCTGGCTTCTCGCAGTGAGTTCGAGGTCCATCCACGCTGTGCCGAGTGTCAGCACTTCCCTCCTTTGCACGGCTGAGCGGTGTTCCAGTGTGTGTGGAATGTTGTAGTGTCCGTCACTTGTGGATGGACACTGGGGTTGTTCCCACTCTTCAGTGATTGTTATGAATCATGCTGCTATGGACATCTGTGGACAGGTTCCGTGTCCAGGTTTTGTGTAGACGTGTGTTGTTGCATCTCTTGGGTGGATACCTAGGAGTGAGTTGCTGGGCCAGATGATAACCCTGCCTGCTTAACTGCCAGACCGTTTCTGCCAGCCCTGCCCCTCTGGTGTTGTCACCAGCTGGCAAAGTGTCTGGTTTCTCCTGGTCCTGGCCAGCACCACTGATTGCCCTTCGGGTCACAGCCCTCCTTAGGTGTGGGGGTAGTTTGCCGCCCTTCGAACTGGAGTTCCTCTCGTCCCCTGGCTCAGTTCTTTGGTTGACTCCTCTGTCCCCACACTCAGTGTCCGTGTTTTACTCGGTTTCGGCCACATGGAAGGGCATATGTGTCCAGTTTCACCAGCTGTGTGAAATGACCTAAACCGGGGAAACCAGGGTCTCCTCCTCCTACTGCTCCCCACCCCCACCCCAGCACTGCTGCCATTGTGCCGGATCACTCTTTTGGGGGGAGCTGCCTGGGCACTGTGGGGTGTTGAACAGCATCCCTGCCCACTACACGTTTGATGCCAGGAGCACCCCCGGTTCGACAGCCACAGATGTCCCCAGACATCACCCAAAGTCCCCTGTGGGCAGGACCACCCAGATGAGAATGCTGGTTTAGGCATTTTTTATTATATATCTAGTCTCTGGAATTAAACCAAAGGCTTCTGAAAGACAGAGCCTGGCCTTCCGCCCTGAAGTCTCCATTGAGTATACGAGGATGGAGGGGCAGACTCTGCCGTGTTCCCTCTGAGCCCAGCAATGGGAGGGCTCAGTTTGGCTGTGGTTCCAGAGGAATCTCTAGAAGGCCCGGGCTGAGGACCACTCCACACACAGAGATTCCTCCTGTGCCCAGAGACGGGTAGGGCCCAGCCAGAAGGAGGCTCCTGGGCTCCAGGATGTGGCCCAAGTCATGACTCAGCTGTTTTAATCTTGCTGAAATCCTCAGCACCCTCAGGCCATCTTGTCGTCAGAGTTACTTCACCTTGGCCCCAGGGACACAGTGTGTGTGTGATGGCTTACTCTCTGGGCCCAGGAAGGACTAGACTTGACCCTGGCCTGTGCCCGCAGCACTAAGTTGGGTGCCGTGGTCGGAGTGGACGTGTGCTTCCCTTTGGCTGAGCCTGGCCTTGGCAGTGCCGGCTTCAGTGGATCTGACTCCGCTGGAGTTGCCCTGGGCCTCAGGGGTTGAGTGGCACCTCTGCAGATGTGAGGACCAGTGCCCTTGGTTTGGGCTCATTTGCTACACGGTGTGTTGAGCCTGGAGGGCGGGCGTCCAGATGAGCCCAGCTGGCCACATAGCATGGAAACAAGCTCCCCCCACTGACAAAATACATCCAGACCTATAGAAGGACCTTATAAAAATTTATTAGGGTTTTTTTTTAAATTATTATTATTATTTTAGAGAGGGAAGGGAGGGAGAAAGAGAGAGAGAGAGAAACATCAATGTGTGGTTGCTGGGGGCCGTGGCCTGCAACCCAGGCATGTGCCCTGACTGGGAATCGAACCTGTGATGCTTTGGTTCGCAGCCCGCACTCAATCCACTGAGCTACGCCAGCCAGGGCTTATTTTTATTTTTATTTTTATTTTAGCCAAACTGAGGACATGCCTGGAAGCTAGTTCTCAAGGGATTGAGACAAGTGCTCCAGAATGGCAGTTTGCAGTTCTTTTTATGAATTTGGAATCAAAGGAGGGACAATAAGGAAGGCTGTTCATGGGAGATTAAGAAGAAAGGAAAGGGGAAATCCTAGGATTGTGTAAAAAGTAAAATGGAGAGACACACACTTCTTTTACACCAGGGGTGCAGGGTAGCTGACACGCAGCATTGACAGTAAATGGGTGGGTGTGGGCAACCAGCGAACGCTGAGGGGTGAGTGTGCTAGCTGGTGAGCATGTTTACCCGCCGAGGGGTCTGGAGAAAAAGATCTCTCTGACATTTCAACAGTGTTAACCTAGATGTACAAGAACAGTGGGGCGGGTTTGCATCAGGTAAAGACAGACCTTTCGCTAAGGAAGCCTTAGGCCTGGGGTGTAACCGCCTTCCCGACCTGCCCGGGGAGGTGGTCACATCATCTGGTGAGGTTCCTCTCGGTCATGGTCACGAGCTTGCCAGGCCTGCCATGCGGCCCCGGGGCTTGTCCGGTCTGCTTGACTGCCCCGTTTTCATTCACACCACAACTGAAGCAAAACGAAGAGGACGGGGATTTCCCATAATACTGTAAATGGTTATTTATTACCCAGGGGGGAGTATTGTGGAACTGGGCCTGGGGTGCTACAGAGGCACTTCTTCCACTTCCTCTCTCTGGTGAGCCCCCCCCCCCGCCCTCCCGGTTTCTGCCCCCTGCACACTCACAGGGGGCGTGTCCACTGGGCCTGTGTAGGGAGAACGCGGAGGATGCCGGTCGGCGGGCACCAGCATCCTGGCAGAATGACGGTGATGTTGGGGGTGACGGAGTGACAGCAGCCTGCCTGGGCCAGGGCTCGTGACTTCGTGTGTTCACTTCATCTTCTCACCTCCGAGGTGGAGCTCATTGCTTTCCCCATGTAACAGAAGAGGAGACTGGGCGTGAACAGGAGAAGGTGGATCGGGTGGGAGATTGGGGCCCTTGGGACCCGGAACGCTGGCTGCAGCCCCCATCAAGGCCTCGCCCCTGGACCGAGCAGGTGTCTAGCATGTTCCCATGGAGGCGCAGATAGGACCCAGACAAGCTCATCCAAGCTTTTTAGCTAGTCTTCTGGGGAATAATGTCCCCCCAGATTCATGTCCGCCCTTTGGAAATGGTGTCTTTGCAGACGTCATCAAGATGATAAAATGAAGTCCCTCTGTATTAAGGCGGGCCCTAATCAAATAATGAGATTTAGACATACAGAGAAGCAAAATGAATTTCTTCCCTTCCAGCCGGAGGGGTGGGAGGGTGGCGTCAGCAAGGCTGGTCCCCTCTGGGGCTCAGACGGGGCGACTGCTCCAGGCCCTGCTCTGGAGGTGTCGGCGATCATTGCCGTCCCTTGGCCTGTAGATTTGTCCCCCCATCTCCACCTGCTTTGTTGCATGGACCTCCCCCGGGTGTCTGTGTGTGTTTCCTCTTAGGAGGGCATGCAGCATCCAGGGCCCGCCCGGATAATCCAGGACATGTGCCTCCCCAAATCCTTAACTTAATCACACCTGCAGAGGCTCTTCTTCCTAATCACAGGTCTTAGGGATGTGGACATCTCTGTATGGAGACCAGTACTGGGCCCGCTGCAGTCACCCTGAGCCACCGTGCTGTCTCCGGTTTATAGAAAGTCTCCAGGCGCTGGGGGTAGGAGTAGGGTGCTGGCTGGCCTGGGCTCTCGGAGGTCCTGACTCGGTGTCTCCTGCTCTGAGGCAATCGGGACACTCCTTGGGGCAGTTCTTTTCACTGAGGAGCTGGCGCCCTTTTGATAAAACTCAAAACCAGACCTCCTGGGAAAACTCCCCAGTGTGGCCCACTCTTGCTTCCAGAACAGGGTTTCCCGGAACAGGTAACAGTTTTTCCTCTTTCTGTATTTCAGATCTCAGGAGAGACCTGGGGGCCAGTGAATTTCTGGTCACCTGGGTTGGTGGCCGACACCAGCATCCCACCCAGCCCCATCCACGGAGGTCTCACCAAGGAGCTCGCAGTGAAAACCACGATGTCCAACCCCTTCCTGAAGCAGGTCTTCAACAAAGACAAGACCTTCCGCCCCAAGCGCAAGTTTGAGCCAGGCACCCAGCGGTTCGAGCTGCACAAGAAGGCGCAGGCCTCCCTGAATGCAGGGCTGGACCTGAAGCTGGCTGTGCAGCTGCCCGCCGGCGAGGAGCTCAACGACTGGGTGGCCGTGCACGTGGTGGACTTCTTCAACCGCGTCAACCTCATCTACGGCACCATCAGCGATGACTGCACCGAGCAGTCCTGCCCGGTCATGTCTGGCGGCCCCAAGTACGAGTACCGCTGGCAGGACGAACACAGGTTCCGTAAGCCCACGGCCCTGTCGGCGCCGCAGTACATGGACCTGCTCATGGACTGGATCGAGGTGCAGATCAACAACGAAGACCTCTTCCCCACCAGCGTGGGTGAGTCGGGCAGCCTGGGCCGGGTGCAGGGGCTTCACAGCGTGAGAGGAAGCTTGTGTAGAAAGTAGCGGAGGTGGAAGTGAGTGACAGAGGGACGGGCTCAGGAAACAAGTGACAGGGACGAAAGAGGGCCCTTGGAGCTGAGGAGGGAGAAAGGGAAAGGTAACCCGTCCGGAGGGTGGGGGAGAGTGGAGAGGGGAGGGAAAAGGTGCAGGTATGCTGGGGAGGGAGGTGGTCATGTTTTAGTAACAGCTTCACTGAGATAGAATTCACAAACCGTGAAATCCACCCATTTAAAGTGTAAGTTTAGTGGCATTTAGTACATCCACAGGGTTATACAACCATCCCCTCTAATTCCTGAACATTTTAGTACCCTCCAAAGATCCCTCTCCCCATCAGCAATCACCCCCACCCAGCCCCTGAGAACCAGTTACTCCCTGTCCCGTGTGGATTTGCCCGTTCTGGACATGTCACATAAATGGAGTCACAGTCTGCAGCCTTCTGTTTCTGGCCACATATGTTCAAAGTTCATCCACGTTGTAGGGAGGATCAAAGCTCCACTCCTTTTCATGGCTGAGTAGTATTCCAGTGTGGGTAGGTTATGGTTTGCTTCATCTTAAGGCTCTTAAAATGGGGAGATTATTCCGGATTATCCAAGTGGGCCTCAAATTTCATCAGAAGGGTCCTTGTCAAAGGGAAGCGAAGGGACATTCGACACATACAAGGGAAGGTGATGTGACAACAGGAGAGGGAAGAAGGGACCATAGCCCAGGAATGCCAGCAGCTTCCAGAAAAAGCAGGAAATGGGTCTGCCCTGGGGCCTGGAAGCAGCCCCGCCCACACCACCTCCGCCCGAGACAGCCGTGTGGGCCTTCCAGCCTGCAGGACTGTGAGGGGAGGCAGAGGGCGGTTCCAAAGCATGAAGCTGGTGGTGTTGTTGCATCGGCCCTAGGGACCCGCACAGGGCCCTTCTCACTGGCACACTGGCATCAACACAGCGTCCTGGAAAACAAGGCAGACGGGTCTCAGGCCCCTGTTCTTGGTCGCTGGCAGGCTCTGCGCCTGGTCAGCTTTCTCACCCCTCTGGCCCGCGCTCACCCTCTGTACAGGGACTGGGCCTGCCACAGGCAGGGGCTGCAGAGAGGCCTGTCTGAGAAAGGCCCGCTCAGAAGAGGCGCTTCGCCAAAGGAGGGATTCAGCAGTGCCCCCACCCACCCACACATCAGGCCACTGTGCTGTGGCCCCGGAGTCTGTCTGCAGGCCTACTGGCCCCCCTGAAGTCCCGACAGCTCCTGAAGGGGTCCGCATCCTAGAACTTGGGCCCTGAGTTCCTCTAGTCAGCTCCTCGCCTATAGCATGATAATTCCAGAAATTTTAGCAAAGAGGAAACTGACAAGCAATCAAGAGAAAGTGAACTTGGCAGACACCACAACACCACATGGCTGCCTAGACAGGGGTTTGAGGCTACATTGCTGACCCCAGGCTCCCTCTGGGCCCCAGCCTCTGCCACACGATCACATCACAGGGTCTAGGGTCACCCCTGCTTTTCCCAGGGGCCTGTCTGGCCCAGGCCATACCTTCCAACCTATGTGCAAGTCCCGGGGCCCCTCCGCCTGTTCTGACCCCGGACCTCCAGACTTGTGGAATGAAATTCCTCCCCTGAGAGCAGTGTCTCTGCTGCTTCTATGGCGCTTCTGAAAAGCAGAGCCTGCCAGATGTTCCTTGGGGTTAGATTTGTGGCTGAGCAAAGCAAGGACAGGGTCCAAATTTTATCCCAGGCCCCCATACCTGTGCCATTGACACCTATACACTCACCTAGGCCCCGAGCCACCCACTCACGCTCTTTAATGTTGGATCGGGGTGGCGAACTTTTCCCATGAAGGACAGTAGCTCTTCCTCGGAGCTGCCTACGGAGGTAGCTGCCATCTCCCACTCGGCTTCATGGCTGCCCTCAGACCCCTCATGAAACACAAGACTGTCAGAAAGAGGACTAAGAAGTTCATCTGGCCCTGGCCCTTACGGCCCAGTTGGAGCAGCGTCCTGTAGCTGAAAGATTGCAGGTTCGGTTCCCGGTCAGAGCACACGTCTAGGTTGCAGTCTTGATCCTCTGTCTGGGTGTGTGTACGGTCCCCGGTCCAGGCTTGTGCAGGGGGCAACCAATCAGTGCTTCTCTCTTGCATAGCTGTTTCTCTCTTACTCCCTGTCTCTCTAAAAAAGCAATGGGAAAAAAATGTGCTCAGATGAGGATAAAAATAGATATATTTTTCGAGTTTATCTGGCACCAGTCAGACTGATATGTCAAAATTAAGTGCAACTGAAGGAAACCAAGAGTCATCGACAATGGGACGCGCAGAAGAGTCAAAGCCAGATCTTGGTGCCCAGCGCTGGTCATCGGAGCACAAAGAAAACGGCCCACGTGCTGCCCGGTGGCTGTCGGAAGTTCCCGGGTGTCAGCATCAAGGAGCTTGAGGTGCTGCTGACGTGCAGTGAACCTTACTGCGCCGAGGCTGCTCACAGCATCTCCCCAGAGAACCCCAAAGTCCCTGTGGACGGAGCAGCCCTGCTGGGTCGCCAGTCCCAGTGCCAGTCTGTGCAGCGAAGAAAGTGAACAAGCAGATCGTGTACACACTGTTTGTGCTAATAAAACCACAAAATTTTAAGGAACAACAACATCAAGAAAAGAGGATCACAGTATATCTTTCCAGCTTTATGAGCCGGGTCTTTGTCTCAACTGCTCAGAGATGAGCACCACTTCCCTGTCATGTAGCCCCAAAGCTGCCATAGACATGATATAGACAAACAGGTGAGTCTGTGTTCTAATAAAACTTTATTTACAAAAGCAGGTGGTGGGCCCGAGTCCACCCCTGCATGAGAATACCATTGCAGGCATGGGTAGTGCAGTCCTGGAGGTTACATTTCTAAGCCCTTCTCCTAGGTTGCACTGCTCTAAATCCCTCGCCTTCCCCGGCATCACCCTTGCTGGTTCCCGGTACCCCCTCTCCCAGGGAGTACAGCTGAAGGAATAAAGAGCCATCAGTTCTCACGTTGTGGGCCCTCTGGCCCCAGATATGGAGGAGGCAGCAGGCCAGTCCAGACCTACTGTCCACAGAGAGCCTTTTCTTTCCCAATTGCCTTTTAACTGGACACGTGTTAAACCTCCGCCATGGTGAGTAGCCTTGTCAGCTCCCTATGTCAGGGCCATGCGTCCCGGTCTTGCTCAGACGCCGCATCTTGAGCCTCTGCACATGGAGTCACTCACTCACCTGGACCTCTTTGGACCATTACTTGGCCAACCGCAGGCCTCATCAGCACAGTGCTATCCGGCTGCTGAGGTTCTATCGCCCAAGTGTGCGCCTGGTGCCCTGTGGGTTTCCCACTGTTAGTGACATCCGTGTGTCCTCCCTGACCCGTCAGCCCCTCTCTGGACAGGCTGGCCTGTCATTCCTGGTCCCAGGCACCTACCTGGTAACCCTAGTTGGATCTCGTTGACATGTGGCTTCCATCTTGCCTGTGGGATGAAGGGGACTCGAAGTCTTGGCTGGGGAAGCAAGAAGGAGCCCATGGGGCACACAGCAACATGAATGTGCCTAATGCCAGCCACCTGTCACCTCAAAAGGCTCAGACAAAGAATCTCATGGTGGGCGTATTTTACTGCAGTTTTTAACAGTAGAGAAATACGGTGACCGGAGAAGAAAGTGCAACACCGTGTGTGCGTTCCGTGAAGCTCTGACAAGGACGTCAAGTTAGCATTATACAGACATGCTTTAAATGGAGAGAGAGAAAGATATCAAGTGGGAAATATCAAAAGTCAAAAATATGTTTCTAGGCCCTGGCCAGGTGGCTCAGTTGGTTAAGCATCATCCCAATACACCAAGGTTGTGGGTTCAATCCCCGGTCAGGGCACATACAAGAACCAACCAATGAATGCATCAATAAGTGGAAGAACAAGTTGAGGTTTCTGTCTCTCTTCCTTCCTCTTTCTCTCTCTAAATCAATAAACTTTTGTCCTGGCTGGTGTGGCTCAGTAGATTGAGCACTGGCCTGTAGACAGAAAGGCCACTGGTTCAGTTCCTGGTCAGGGCACATGCCTGGCTCGTGGGCCAGGTCCCTGGTTGGAGGCATATGAAAGGCAACCGATTGCTGTATCTCTCACACATCAATGTTTCTCTTCCTCTCTTTCTTCCTCCCTTCCTGTCTATAAAAAATAAATTTTAATTAAGATTTATTTTAAATCTTTTACAAATAAATTTAAAATAAATCAATAAACTTTTAGAAATGTTTTTAGGGGTTTTCCCATTCTGTTAAGAAAAATAAGTGTTACTGGAACTATATACACGTGGCCAAGTCCCCAAGTAGACATAGCAGGCCCACAGCTGGCAGGCGCGGGCAGGGACTGTTCTGGATTCTGCGAAGGGAGCTGGGCAAAAGCAGATGGGACGTGCGGCTCCCAGCACGCTCCCAGCGAGGGCTGGGCCAGTGGCCAGACTGGCTGATGTCAGTTACCCTGATGATGGGCTCTCCCTGCAGGCCTGCCTCACCCCTTCCTCAGGCATGGTTAAGTTGGCAGTGGGTTTCCCTCGGCATTTTTGTGGGCTCCCTGGAGCTGGAGGTGAGAGACCGGTGTGTGGAGTCAGGAGGCTGTGGACCATGGAGAAAGGGGCTCCTTCACAGGGGTAGACACTTCCCACCTCATCAGTCAACACTTGGCTGCAGGAGGAAACCAGGACATGGGCTGTGTGAACTTGGGCAGGCGTCCCAGCCTCTCTGAGACTCACTAGTTCACAGGCTAGTTCAATCCGGCAGTCCAAGAGCGGCGTAGTTTCAGGCCAAGCTGGACCCCTGGGGCTGCTTCCTGAGCACACTGGTCCCTCTGGCCATCCACAGGCACGCCGTTCCCCAAGAACTTCCTGCAGGCGGTGAAGAAGATCCTGTCCCGGCTGTTCCGCGTGTTCGTGCACGTCTACATCCACCACTTCGCCCGCATCACGCAGATGGGCTCCGAGGCGCACGTCAACACCTGCTACAAGCACTTCTACTACTTCGTCAAGGAGTTCGGCCTCATAGACACCAAGGAGCTGGAGCCACTGGTCAGTGGGCGGGGTGGGGCGGGGCATGCGTGCAGGGCCAGTAAACTGGATTTTGTGAATAGTTTCATTAGAATGCTCAGCTGTTCGCTTGCTGCTGCTGCTGCTGCTTTCTGCAGCAGGGCAGAATTGAGCAGCCACACACCATCTGGCTTCTGGAGCTGACAAAGTGGCCTCTCAGGCCCTCCACAGAGTTTGTCACACCAGCCCTAGGCATGCTGCTCCCTTTTCCCTTTTTAAAAAATTTTATATATTTATTTTTAGAGCAAGTGGGAGGAAGGGAAAAAGAGAGGGAGAGAAGCATCGATCGGTTGGTTGCTTCTCACTTGCCCCCAACCTGGGACCTAGCCCACACCAGGCGTGTGTCCTGACTGGGAATCGAACCAGCAACCTTTAGGTTCACAGGCTGGCGCTCAATCCACTGAGCCACACCAGCCACACTGTAACATTTGGCCTTAAATAAGGTCCGTGAATCTGTTGAGTTGCATGCCCTGCTTTTCTGTGTGTACGTGATTTCTGTCACCTCTTGTGTCAATACCTGATGTCCTGCTTGTTCTTAACAGAAAGAAATGACTGCACGGATGTGCCACTGAGAGCCTCTTGGCCCCACTGTCACCGAGGCAGTGCCAGGGGACACTCCGACTTGATGGCCACTTCCCTGGAATATGGACTATGCTTTCTGCCCCAGCAGGTCACTGACCTCCGCAGTGGTCAGACAGCAACCTCTGTGCCCCCAATGCTGCACTGGACACTGGGGTTGAGTCCTCCCTCTGATTCTGATGTGACAACAGGCCCAGCCTCCCAGAATCCCACAGGGGGAGATTGAACTTGAACTCTGATTCTATGTGCTGTGAGCAACTAGGAAAATCTACTTTATCTATAAAGCACTTGGACCTGCCCGGAGGCCGGAGCTCTGCCTGTCCCCTGATACCCCTAGCGTGCTTGGCCTGGGAGAGAACAGGCCACACGGGCTCTGGGTCAACAAGACTGGGGCCCGCCGCTGCTGTGCCTTTCTGCCTCAGTCCCCTCACAGCAGGCTTCCTGCAGCCCCGCGTCTGTGTCATGAGAGGAACAGTGTAGCCCTGGCTCCACCCCCTCCTTCCTCAGTCCCCTGTGTTCCTTCAGTTCCTCCAAAACTCCTGGCCCATTTGCCAGGGTTTCCCAGACCCCACATCTTCACCCCAGATTTCCTGAGGCCCCTCACATATAATAAAAGATTGAGTTTTGATGCACTCACTGACAACCACTGTGAGATGTTGAGAGAAAACAGCTTTTTATCCATAAATAGTGAACTCACCTCCCCTCTAGACAAACACCCCTCCGTTATGAATAACCCAGGGTGACCCTTCCATAGAGTCTTTCCCAGGTTTGGGGTCGTTGAACTTGACCTTTCTTCAGGTGCCTGCCCAATTTATATGAAACCCTTGATGTGGCCCTCTATGGCCAGGGGACCAGAGTCCCAGTACCGTCTCCCCAAAGAACAGTGGCAGCTCTTCCCACCCAACCCCACCTACCTCTGAGGACCTCTGGGTGTCTGGGATGCCCCAGAATAGAGGGGCACTACCACCCAGCCCCACGCAAGTGCAGTTAACATGACCTCAGCCTAGTCCCTCTGGACACTCTCGGATCCCTGGGCATGCGGACCCCACAGGACTACAGAAGACCATCCAATCGAATGTAGCTCCTGAATACAAAACCACAACCAAATGCCAAAACCACTGTACCCCTCCCAGCTCACCACCAGCTCTTCCCTGCAGCCAGGCCAGGTTGGGGAAGGTGGCAGGGACTGTGGGATGAGAAGGGGCCCCTCTCCACTCTCTTGTGCCTGCAGATGTTCGCACACGAACATAGAATAAATTGTGCCATTTTCATACCTGCTGCTGCTGGCTGTCATTTGTTTTTCTGTCAGGAGGGCCTGGTGTTGGGATGTGTCACTGTCATTGTCACTGGGGTATTCTCATCCATCCTCAAATGGTGAGGAAATAGATGTCACAATGGCTTGTGGTCTGCCAGAGCACCCCGATCGACAATTTGGTACGCAGAACGGGGCGGGTTAGAATCTCACGGGGTGCAGGGCGATTAGGTCAAAAGTGTCAAAAATAGGTAGAGAAATGCCGTAGGGAAGGTGGGCTTCGCTCTCCCATTGCCTTTGTCTCTTTGGCATGTGAGAGAAGTTTCCAGAAAATGTTGGACCAAGTACAGAAGAATTGATCGAGAGGAAACAGAAGGGTGCTCCCATTCTAGCCCTTACTAACTAGCCCTGCAACCTTGAACACAAGACAGTGGCCCTCAAACTCCTCTCTCATACGTCAAAAATTGGAGCGGACATCTTACTCCCTGGGCTTCTTTCAAATGTAAAACGTCAGTGTTCCAGAGCCAGCGGGCGGGCGGGGTTTGGAGGGATGCGCATTGCAGGCATTCTTCTGGCGCAGGAGCAGATGGGCAGAGGGGCCTGGTGGATGCCAAGGCCACGCAGAGCCACTGGGTGAACTGACAGCCGGGAACCTGTGAGCCCAGTGTGGCGCAGTGTGGCCTCTGGCCCCCAGGGGGCGTGCTGACTTCGTGGGAAGGGAGAGGTCTCTGTTCCAAGGGAATGAATTCCGGGTTACTTGAAAATACCTCCTAAAGAAACCATTGTCTCCTTACCTCTTCACGTTCAAATGTACCACAATGAGTTCCAGGGCCAGCTTGAAAATTGGGGAGCTATTATTGTCCTTTGGAGAAAATTGTCCCCCAAAGATGTCCTCATCCCAGTCTGGGAACTGTGGACTTGTCACCCCACATGGTAAAGGGACTTTACAGATAGGATTGAGTTAAAGCCCCTGAGATGAAGATGACCCTGGGTTATAAATAAACTGGTAGATAGATAGATAGATAGATAGATAGATAGATAGATAGATAGATAGATAGATGATAGATAAATCCTCACAAGAGGGAGGCAGGAGGGTCAGAGTCAGAGCTGGAAGAGGCTGCACTGCTGGCTGTGAGGACGGAGGGAGGGGCCACAAGCCAGGGATGTGGCGCCTCTAGAAGGTGGGAAAGGCCAGAAATGGTTCCCCCTGGAGCCTTAGGAACGACCAGCCCCGCCCACAGCTGAGTTTAGCCATGTGAGACCCATGTCAGACTCCTGGCTCCAGAACTCTAAGGAAATAAACTTCTATTATTTAAGACACTGAATTTGTGGTCACTGGTTCCAGCAGCCACAGGAAAACCATACACCCTTTAGAAAGAAATGCTTTGCATACAGAACGCCCTGGGACCCATTTATTTGGGCTCCTGGAACACAAGAATTAGAGGCGAGCTTCTGAGAGTTACTTGTCCATCCTAACAGGACAGTTCGCCCCAAAATTTGTTCTACCAGGAGAGGTAATGGGGGCCAGGTACTGGCACCTTGGATCTAGTCAGATGGTGTTGGTAGACGGAACCAGAAGTGTTCGGCTTGGACAAGACTAGCTGGCCATGTTCCCACCTGGCCAGTGTCCGAGGGGCTGTCATTTAGGAGTGGCTGTGACTTGCACCATCTCCACCAACCGGCGGGACAGAGAAAGGCAGGGCAAAACTGAGGGCACCCTCCGATGTGTCTAATAGACGTTTCTCCAGAAACTCAAGAACTCAGTGAGGGCATCCTGAAGATCAGGAGCCCCCTGTTACTGGAAGTTTCCACACCGGGGCAGGCATTGCCCTAGACCCATGGTGTTCAGTAGGCAGCCCCTAGCTGCATGTGTCTGTTTAGCCCCTGTGAGTGGGTCTTGCTAGTCTCCCATTTCCACCACGGCAGGAAGCTTTTACCTTGGCAACGCTTCTAAAAGCAGTTCCTGAGTCACAGTGAAAGTCAAGGTAGAGACTGGTTCCTCATCTTTTATTTTTTTTTTTAGGCCAGAGAGCCTCTTCCATCCTTGTCAAGGGGAGTGCTAACCTCTCCTCTCATGTAACTCTAAACTGCTCCTCATCCTGACTCCAACCAGAGAGGGAGCGTGGAATCATGGAAAGGGGGCGACCCTGGGGGCCATGGGGAGTCAGCGCTGTGGAAGGCTGGGCGATTTGGAGAAGCCCAGATATACATACACTGGCCTCACTGTTTGAGAGCCATGTATTGTATGGGTACCCCCTAGCTTAACAAATCCCTTTCTCTTTTTTTTTTATTTGTTTTTTTTTAATCCTCACCCAAGGATATATATATATATATACAGAGAGAGGAAGGGAGACAGAGAAACCTCCATGTGAGAGAAACATCGATCTGTTGCCTCCCACACACGCCCAACTGGGACCAAACCCATTCCCTAAGATATGTGCCCTGGCTGGGAATAGAACCTACAACCTTTCAGTATATGGGATGACGCTCCAACCACCTGAGTCACACCAGCCAGGGCACGAATCCCCTCTTGATTGTAGCCATTATGTTACACACAGTAAACATTCCTCTTGTCAAATCTTTATAAATGTCCCTAATTCTTGCCAGAGATAAACCACCAAAATTGGTGTCAAAGGAATTACCTTGCAGGATGCTTTTGATGGGTTGTACAGGACCCTGCACCTAGTGGTGCCAATTTGTGCCTCCATCGACATGTTTCACGGTTTCTGTTTCCCCCCATCTTCCTCCAGACACTGGATATTAGGCTTTGTGTCGTTTATCAGTTTGATGGGATGGATCCTCACTATAGTAATGCGTTGGTGATGACTCACGTTGCCAATTCACATCCTTTGTGTTTTTCCATTGGGGAGTGCTCTTTTCTTATTAGTTCATCAAAAACTCTTTACATATGGGCTTATAAATATTTTATATACTTATTTATAAAACCTTTTCTATATATAATTTATCCTATATGTTACATAAATTTCTGCTGGTTTCTTGTTTATCTTTAACTTTGTTTATAATCCCTTGGGCATATCCCCCCCTTTTATTTACATTCTTATATTTGGTCAATCTTTTCCTTGATGATTTCTACCCTTGATGATAAATTACAGACTTGGGCTGGAGAAGCCCTTTATGTAAATATCCACCTCCATTTTCTTCCAGTTCTCCATTGTTTTCTTTCTATTTATATTAAACACTGGGTAAATTAGAAAGTCTAATTTCCACGTATGGTGGCAAGTAAGGTGCTACAGAAATCTTTATTTGTTCAATAACAAGTGAACTGCATTCCAGCACCATATGATGCTTCCACATAGATCATAAGGCTACTTATTTTTTGTAAAGATTTTATTTATTTTTTAGAGAGGGGAAGGAAGGGAGAAAGAGAGGGAGAGAAACATCAATGTGTGGTTGCCTCTTGTGCGCCCCCCACTGGGGACCTGGCCCGCAACCCAGTCATGTGCCCTGATGGGAATTAAACCAGTGACCCTTTGGTTCACAGGCTGGTGCTCAATCCCACTGAGCCATACCAGCCAGGGGCCTGAAGTCTACTTATTTACACAGGTGTCTGTTTCTGGGTTTTGTAGGAGTTTGCCTATCCCACCTCCAGTTTTAATGTACCTTACAGAGTTAGAGTAGTTTTAATGTTTAGCAATATAAGTTCCACATTATTATTGTTGTTTTCATATTTTCTCAACTACTCTAAATAGTTAGCATAGTAATATTATACATGGGATAGTAATAGTATTATTATACTTAGAATCGAATTTCATTCATCATCAAAGTGAAATTTATAGAGTTACTTTAAGTTTTTAAGAAATTGCCTCTGGGATTTTGGTGAAAATAGCAAATTTGAAAAATAATATGGGCCCAGGTTGTCACTCTGGGACACAGATCGGTCCCGGGAGCCTCAGGTGCCTCTCCATTTATTCCAGCCATGCATGTCCCTTTGTCGTTTCCGTCCCGTGGGGTTCTGAACATTTTGTTTGTCTTTCTTTTTCTCACTCATATAATTTTTAAAATTGAGCTATAAATCACCTGCCATAAAATCCACCACTTTAAAGTGCACAGTTGATGCCCTGGCCAGGTGGCTCAGGTGGTTAGAGCATCATCCTGATATAGATTGCAGGCTCAACTCCCGGTCAGGGCACATACAAGAACCAACCAGTGAGTGCATTAATAAGAAGAACACGATCGATGTTTTTTTTTCTCTCCCTTGCTATAAATAAATAAATAAATAAATAAATAAAGTGCACAACTGGGTGAATTTTAGTATATCCTCAGAGCTGTGCAACCACCATCATCAAATTCTAGAACATTCTCATCATCCCCCAAAAAGCCCAGTCCCCATCAATAGTCACTCCCTACTCCCAACCCCTGGCAACCAGGAACTCACTTCCTGTCTCTGAGGACTTTGCCTATTCTGGACATTTCACACCTGCATTCTTTTAAAGTTAATTTTTAGTTATTTTTGGTCATGACCATGACACCTTTTTCCCCATACTTGCAGGATGGTCATGTCTGGAACACATAGGAAATCTCTTGATTTCACCATGGGGTTTGTAACCGGCATCTTTTCTGAATTTTCAGTTCATTCTCCTGTATTTTCTAGGCTGAGGTTCACACCTGCAGATGACATTAATTGAATATGCTCACCTTTTATCAGCAGAATAAATAGATACTATTTCTTTCTATTTAAAGATTTTATTTATTTTCAGAGAGAGGGGAAAGGAGGGAGAATGAGATGGAGTGAAACATCTGATGTGTGAACAATGCATCAATCAGTTGCCTCTCCCACGCCCCCAACTGGGGACCCCACCTGCAACCCAGGCATGTGCCGTGACTGGGAATTGAACCAGCAACCTTTAGGTTTGAAGGCCAGCATTCAATCCATTGAGCCACACCAGCTAGGGCTGGATACTGTTTCATAGATGATAGTGATTGGCAAAATTAAGTTCAATATGGTTTTTTTTACATTTTTTAAAGATTTTATTTACTTACTTTTAGAGAGAGGGGAAGGGAGGGAGAAAGAGGGAGAAAAACACCAATATGTGAGAGATTCAGTTGTCTCTCACAGACACCCAGCTAGGCACCTGGCCCACAACCCAGGCATGTGCCCTGACAGGGAATCAAACCAGCGACCTTTGGGTTCACAGGCTGGTGTTCAGTCCATGGGGCCACACCAGCCAGGGAAAGTTCAATATGTTTATTAAAAGTGTACACACACACACACCGTATTTTGCAGTGCATAACATTCAGGGAAAAAATATTTTATTTTAATTTTTCCATTCAATTACTTATTTATTTATATTTAGAAATAAAACTGATTATCATATTCCAGAGTATTATGCATGCAGATATCATTATTGCTTTCTAGAGTTACACTTTTAATGCATAGGCATAAATAAGAGAATTAAAAACATTTATGTAGATACGGAGTTAGCACTATTTGTGTATAATGTGCATCCTTATTTTTCCCTCAAAAATCTGGCCAAAAAAGTGCACATTATACATGGTAAAATACAGTGTGTGTGTGTGTGTGTCCACTAGTAAGATGTCAAACAGCCTGTACGTCCGTACGCTTGTACATTAATTGGAGGGACAGAGACAGGAAAACAGCCCCTACAGAAGACAGGAAGCCCAGAAGACAGCAAGGAGGATTTTTCTTCTCAGGGATGACTATTTTAAAGCACAACACAAGACTGGCTCAAGGAAAATGAAGCCTCAGCAGTCATGGATCAGAGATGGCTAAAGGCAGCGCGCCCCTGCTTTAGTCAGTAAAATTGTGTTGGCAAAGGGCCTTGCTCTCTTATTTGCATATCATCTAGAGCGCTTGTTCTACAAAGCAGAGCTATGAGGCTGGGAGAGGTGTCAGCTCCACCCCTCACAGCTGAAATAGCCACTATCCCGCCTTTACAGAAAAAACAAAATTGGCCAACCCTGTTACAGAGATAATGGTTGATTCTCCTTTTGAAATGGGAGGACCTCACAAGGGAGAACAATCAAAATCCTAACACTTTATTCTGTTCCAATAGACATGGATCATGGAGATGGTTGCACAACTCTGCTAAAACCCCTGAGCTGTGCACTTCCAACAGGAGAATCTTACGTGTGCATTACGTGTGCATTATACCCTGACAAAGCTGTTATGAAAAAGGCATAAAGAGCTCAAAGTTGATCAGGCAAAGTTATATCAATGCCAAGCAAACTGTGAGAAAGGAGGAACTGAAAGGTTAATACAGCTGGAACAGTACACTTATGTAAAGTTTCTTAATTAATATATCTGCAGAGAAAATATATTAGTCAGAAAACTGTATTACTGAAATCCATTAATGAGGTACAAACCCAAGGAAAACATGGTAAAATGATTTCATAAACATTTAAAGTTACTTTAGGCAGGTTAAAAATATGTATCAATATACTGATATATTAATATCTAAGTTTATTGATGGTTAATTATAAAGTTAAATATAGATTTATTCGTATATTAATTTATATAAGCCATGCACCTATTAATTTAATAATTAAAATTAAAATAATATCTTACATATAAGTAATTCATTAAAGTTTACTCACCGGCTATTTTTTTTTAAACATTCTAGATTTTTTTTTTAAAGATTTTATTTATTCATTTTCAGAGAGGGAAAGGAGGGAGAAAGAGAGAGAGAGAAACATCAATGTGCGGTTGCTGGGGGCCATGGCCTGCAACCCAGGCATGTGCCCTGACTGGGAATCGAACCTGAGATGCTTTGGTTCGCAGCCCGCGCTCAATCCACTGAGCTACGCCAGCCAGGGCCTCACTGGCTATTTTAAAGCCTTGGCTGGTGTGACTCAGTGGTTGAGCACAGGCCTGTGTGAATCAGGGGGTCACTGATTTGATTCCCAGTCGGGGCACATGCCTGGGTTGCAGGCTGGGTCTCTGGTGGGGGGTATGCAAGAAACATCCATGCATCGATGTTTCTCTCCCTTTCTAAAAGATAAATAAATAAAATCTTTTTTTAACCCTTTTTTAGGATTTTATTTATTTATTTTCAGAGAGACGGGAGGGGAGGGAGGAAGAGAGCGAGAGACATATGGATCATTTGCCTCCTGTGCGCCCCCAGTCAGAGACCAGGCCTGCGACCCAGGCACGTGACCTGCCAGGGAGTCAAACTGGTGACCTTTCACTTTGCTGGACGATGCCCAACCAAATGAGCCACACCGGTCAGGGCTATTTTAACAATTTCTTACCCAAGGCTCTATGCTATAATGGATAAAGCATTGGAGTTCTAGAACTTTCTTACTCCACAACTAGGGAACCTCTTTTTCTGCCAGAGTACCATAAAAACATTTGTGAAAATTGATTTTCTTTTTTAATTAATTGTATATTCGACTCCATGAAAAATGTGAAATTCAAAAAAACATTAAACCAAACATTGTACAGGTCATTACCTCTAAGCAGAACACAGGAAGACTAGACATTAATAGTCAGGAATGAATAACTCTCGGCCATGGCAGGTTCGAAGGCTCCTCCCAAATCCCTCTGCAGAAAGAAAACAGCCCAGGCAGAGTTCAAGGGAAGGTCCCAGCAGCAGGATCAGAAAACCTAACAAGAAACATAAAGTCTCGACATCAGCTTCTTGAGAGTAGCTGCATCTGTGTCTTTAAGAGAATCTGTATTAACTATGTTAGTTATTAATTAGGAAGTAGCTGTATTCATGGGCTACCACTATGTAACAAATGACCACAGGCAATATTTACAACACATTGGCCATGCCACCAAGATGGGCTAAGTTGCTGTCTCTGTGCTGGCCATCCTCAAGGGCAATTCCTCTCCCAGTGCCAAGTACAGCAAGAAGATCCTGGACAGCACGGGCACCAAGGTGGACAACGACCAGCTCAACAAGGTCATCAGGGTGCAGAATGGAAAAATCATCAAAGCTGTCATCACCCAGGGTATTGGCGAGCTGGCCAGAGATCCTGCTGGTGGGGCTGAGGCAACACACTTTTGCCATCTTGCAGTTTCCATGGCTCAGGAATCCCCTGCTCAGGCCGCAGTAAAGGTGTCAGCAGCACTGGGGTCTCACCCAGAGGCTCAACTAGAGACGGGTCCGCTTCCAAGCCCTTGAGGTTGTTGGCAGAATTCAGCTCCCTGCAGGCACAGGACTAAGGGCCTCAGTTTCTTGCTGGCTGGCAGATGAACCACCAAAACACACCACATGCTCCGTCAGATCCAGCAGCAGAGAGTGAGCCAGAGGGCATCACAAACTGAAGTGACCACTGACCCCCTCATTGGTCAGAAGCAAGTCAGGGGAGGGGACTGCACAAGGACCTGACCACCAGGAGGCGGGTCACCGTGGCCACCTGAGAACCGTCCTGCTGTTTCTCACTAAGTGGAACTGACATTGTCTGAGTCACACATCCAGCCATTAAGTGACAGGAACACCCACTAGGTGGCTATTTGAAGACATGAAAGTGGTTGGAGTTACTCAACTCTGGAGACAGCGCTGCTGGAACATTCTGATGGTTCCTCCTGCTCTGCGTCAGGACAGTCTCTCCAGACCAGTTCCCACCCGGGCACTGCCAACGCTGGGGCCGGGTCACTCTCTGTGGGGCTGTTCTGGGCACTGCGGGGTGATGAGCGCCCTCCCTGGACCAACCTGCTCAATGCCAGGAGCACCCCCAGTGTGACAACCAAAGCTGTCACCAGACACGTCTGCAAGTGCAAAGACTCGGGGTCCATTCCTAGCACAAGATGTCGGCACTTTGCCAACCTGCCACCGGGCAGAGGCTGGCTGCCTATGAGCACACGTTCTCTCATGCATGGACCATCGTCCTAAAGTTTCTTGTGAGTAAGAAGCAGGCATCTCTTTAAATGCCTTGTTTCCTGGTGCACACCCTTCTCGAAAGCGCAGTCTTGGCATGCAGCTTTTGGTCTGCGCGTCGCAGACTCTCAGGAATCCCTAACCCCTGCTTATTCACACAGAGATGCTCTCCTTCATAGCTGATCCAGGCCAGGAAATGTGCCAGGTGCTGCAGTGTGTTGCTATTTGCTTTGTGTCCAGTTTTGGTCAACAGGACAACAGGTTGCCCTTGTGCCCCCATGGCACCATGAAGCTCCTCCAGCACCACGTGCAATCGTGAGCCTCCACTGCACTGGGCTCTCACGAAACACCTTTCCTGAGATATCACTCACAAGCCGCACGGTTTATCCACTTACAGTGCACAATGCAGGGGCATCTGGTACACTCGGTGTTGTGCGCCCACCACCTCCATCTAGTTCTAGAATGTTCTCACCAGCCTAAAAGAAGCCCCAGTCCCATCAGTAGTCACCTGGCCCCCTCCCCTGCCCCTGACAACCACACACCCACTTCTCCTCTCTGTGGGTTTCCCTGTTCTGGACATGTCACATAAATGGGATCACACTTTGTGTCTGGCTTCTGTCACTGAGCATCATGTGTTCAAGGTTCATGCACATTGTAACAAGTGTCAGAGCTTCACTCCTTTTCATGGCTGAGCAGTATTCCAGGGTGGGGGTGGACCCATTGTGTTTGTGTGCTCACCTGTGTGATAGGACATTGCCACCGGTGGCTGTCCCCAATCACATGCAGAGTTCTGTGCCTTTGTGCCAGGAGCTGCTGTCTTTTGAAGCCTCTGTTTACAGGGCACTTCTGCTCACCTTCTGATGCTACCACCAGCCATCACCTGGGGAGATAGGAGGGGTGTGATCCTAGATATTTCTGGAGTCACCTGCCCTTCTTCCCAAACCACAGAAAGCAAGTGAAAAACAAAATCAGGTGTCATGCTCTGCCCTGCCCTGCCCAGCTGGATGGGAATTCTGCTCCCAGGAAGGCCTGCCATGCTGGAAAATAGCCAGAAACATTTATGTCTACCCCAAGCAGATGGGGCACAGGCTCATCCCCACATCCAAGCTAGCAGGTCACTGATGCTTTGTTGCCAGGCGTCAGGGCTCTAAGTGTCTAATAGATGCCAGGGTTGACCTGAGTTTCACACGGGTGGCATTGGGCCCCTGCAACACTTAGTGGGAAAGGGGAAATGGAGTCAGGTGCACTCACTCCTGCGCCTCCAGCCCAGGCTTCCAGTGCCGACTAACAAAGTTGCTGGGAACTTCTCCTTCTCTGGGCCCTGGTCTTGCCCTCAGTGACAGACGGGCCCTGAGACTGGCTGGGACCCCACAGCAAGGTGTCTGGTCAGTCAGGAGGTGGCCCCAAGCCCAGGATCCCAGCAGACACCCTGCATCTTTTGCATCTTCTGTCCTTCTCCCACCATGTGGCCCAGGTGTGCGAGCAGGTCTCTCTCTGTTCCAGGCTCAGCTCTGGGGTCCACCATGAGTTCTCAGCCAGGCTGAGAAAGGACAAGCACCCACTAGCAGTCCTGCAGGAAAGGCGCAGAGCGAGTGGAACCGTTTCACCCCCTGTCAAATGACCACACTTGTCTCTCAGTCCAGTTCCCAAAAGCTGCCAAGGAGCCACGCCTAGATGTCATAACATCAACAGAAGACCTATGCACCCTCATCCCTTAGGATCACCCTGCAGAGATGACACAGTGGTTTCCTGGGGCTGCTGTGACAATCACCAAAACTTGGTGGCTTAAAACCACATATATTTATCACCTCATATCTGAAGGCTGGAAGTCCTTACGGGGCTAAAATCCAGGTGTGGGCAGGGCTGGTTGTTTCTGGAAGTTCCAGGGGAAAATCCATTTTCTGCCTTTCCCAGCTTCTAGAGGCTTCTAGAGGAGGAAGTGGCCCCTTCCTCCATCTTTACAGTCCACCCCAGTGGTATCTGCACAAGCTCCAAAGAATCCTGGACATGTGGGCAAGCTTCCCACTGGCGCTGGGCCCTGGGGAAGTGTGGAGACCACCGACAGCTCACAGCCTACCCAGACCAAAGCCAGCCCTTCCCAGCACACCTGGTGGGAAGCAGAAGGACCGCTTCTAGAAGAGCTGGAGGCCATGGGACCTCAGAGGCATGTCCAACAGTGTGCGTTGCAGCGCTGTGATGGTCATCTATTATGGGTCAGCAGGGATGGAGACACAATAATGTTCAGAAATTACTTAACACTAATGGTGTGCTTTTTCTTTCATTTTACTTTATTTTGAACTAGTTTTAGACTTACAGAAAAGTCGCAAAATTATACTGAGAGTTCCTGGATGCCCCCACCCAGTTTCCCTACAGCGAATGTCTAACATCATGGACATAAGGAACAAGGATCAAAGCAGGACACCGCGGGTTAGTGGAGTCCAAGGGTACTGGGGTGGTGGTCAATGAAGGCGCAGGAGGCAGGGCCACAGGGGGAGGCTGGTTCCATATCCTAAAGCCTTCTACGGACCTGGAATGCTATAGGGCTAATTGCTCCTCTCTTTCCCAAATCTCTGGGCCTTGCCACGGCTCCAGATGCCAGCCCTATTCCTTGAGGCCAGCTTTAGCAGGGGTCTGGGCCTCAGGCAATCTCCATTCCCCACAGGCCACAGTCAGGGAGACAGTCCAGGCTTGGGACAGAGAGGGTGCAGGAGAGCGAAGAAGAGGACCTGTCCACAGTGGGGGCACATTGCGGCTATCGCCATAGCCCCCTGGAATCCACAGAGTCCTCATCACCACTACTCCTTGGCTTTCCGCAGTCAGGACAGAAAGCCCTTGGGGATAGTGCCGGGCATTGAAACCTGAGACCCCGTGGATCCAAACTCCCCACCCCTCCAGATGGGTAAGGATCCTCATAAAGGATGTTCCCTGGCATGGGGGAAGAGGAGTGGGCGCAGGGGCCCAGGCCTGGAAACAAATCCGGACCCTCACCTGCCATGAGGCCTTCTGAGGTGCGCGCTCTCGCTAAAGCCGAGGGGCGTGGTGACTCCCCGGGGATGGAGGGCACCTCAAGGGAACCAGTTGCACACCGTGGCGCCGCATTAATGCAGGGGCGCCTTTCGGGGAAGACGCGGGCTCTGAATACACCGTCCCCACGACCTTGCCCTGGGCACCCGGGGAAACTGAGGCTCAGGGAGAGCTGTGAACCGGCAGGCTTACCCCCGGTCGTGGGCAGCGCCTTCCGCACTGAACCAGGGTGCAAGCAGAGCACAAAAAGATGCGTGCGGCCCCTTTAAAAGAGGCGCGGCCTTACTCGAACCGCCCAGACAATAACAATCTCATTGGCTATGGTGCGGGAGCCTGGGCCCTGCGCCACATTCGTTGACGCAAACACGTTGCCTCGGCAACCGCTCCAGCCACAGGACAGAGTCTGCTCTGCGCCAGAGTAGCGGCACAGGGGGGTCCTTAGGGCTGGTAGCCCGGACCGGGGAGTCCCCGGCCCCCAGGCTGGCGCCCCTCGTCCCCCGTTACCCCGGGGTAGCCTGCCAAGGCTACATGGATGAAGAGGAGGCGCCTCAGGGATGGCATGCTTGGCGCGGGTCACGGTGTGGGAACAGGCTGGGGAGGGCACTGCAGAGGGCGGGGAGGGTTCAGAGGCGCCGGGTCACATGCCCGGCAGCAGATCGGTTTGAGCATTTAGCAGCACAAGCAAATTCATCCCTGGGGGAGGTCATTTCTGGAGCCTAGTTCCTTCACCCGCAGTGGTCAGGAGCGACCCTCTGCCTCTGGTCCCAGGGGCCTCCGTGGCAGCTTGGCAGGTCCAGCAGTCCAGGCTTCTAAGCCTCTCCTATCCCCTGGACACCTTGCCCCTGTCTCCTGTCCCTGGTCAAGGGACCCGGACCAGGAAGCCAGGTTTGCCTCCAGGCCTGGCTGGACTTGCCTCATTTTGCTTATCTGCAAAATGGTAACTCTGTGATGCTCTGGGGTTAGTGCCAGTATGAGCCTTGTAGGACAGCTGTAACAAATTGCCACAGATTTAGGGACTTTCTTTGTTTAATCTTCACCCAAGAATGTATTTATTGATTTGAGAGAGAGAGACAAACATCTATCTGTTGCCTCCCATATGCACCCTGACCAGGGATTGCACCCACAAACTAGGTGTATGCTCTGATCGAAGAGGAGAGAACCCACAACCTTTTGACCTTTTAGTGTAAGGGACGACACTCCAATCAACTGAGCTGCGCAGCCAGGGCTAGGGATTTTCTTTGACATTTATTCTATGACAGTTCTGGAGGCCAGACATACAAAATGGGTCTCCAGGGGCTAAATCCAGGCGTGGGCAGGGCTGATGCTTCCGGAGGCTCCAGGAAGAATCATTTCTGGCCTCTTCCAGCTTCTAGAGGGGCTGCATCACAGGCTCATGGCCCCTTCCTCTATCTTCACTATCAGCAGTGCCACTTCTTCCATCTCTGACTCTGACCCTCCTGCCTCCCTCTGATGAGGACCCGGTAATGACACTGGGCTGACCCCCAGGGAATCCAAGGTCATCCACACCTCAGGGTCCTTGACTTAATGCCACCTGCAAAGTCCCTGTCTAGCCTCCACAGGTACAGAGACAGAAAAGGGGATGTCTTTCAGGGATGCTATTCTGCTAACACCAGGGCATAACTGAGCTTCCTGAAGCATGAAGCCAGCTCTGCCCTCTGCCTGGCCCTAGGTGGAGTGTCGTTAGCACAAGTGGAACTCAGAGCCACTCCAGGCTCGGGACCTGGCCTGGCAGAAAGCTGACCATGGCCCCTGAACCACTGCCGGAGTTAGCCAGCAGAGACAGGCGCTTGGCTGCGAGATAAGATGATTTGGGAGCAGGCGAGCTGAGTGCTGCGGCCCGGCCAAGCACAGGCCTTCCTCCACATTCACCTCCCTTTTTCTCTTGGCCCCCAATATCCATCCAGCCACTCTCTGGCCTTCCTCTCTGTCGTCCTCTGGCTGTGCCCCTCCTAGGACCTGCACACATGTCATGAAAGCTTCCACCCTCTTCAAAACATGATGCCCCAGGTCACTGTTGGGGAGCAGGCTGTCGGGAATAGGAAGCCTGGCTCCCCTGAAAGCCTCCTGAGTGTCCCAGGTCTTGGACATGGTAGAGAAGCAATGACAAGCCAAGTGCCCCATCGTCAGTCACTGCACAGGGTGATGGCCTTTGGCCATCTTCTGAACCAATCCTGACCACCCCCTGGCCCTTGGGACTTCTGGTGACTGACCCCTGAGAGGCAGGACTTGGGCAGTGCTACCCCCTTTCACAGTGGGGTGGGCCCCAAGCCTGCAGAGACAACCACAGCCTGGCAGGCTGCGTAGCCTGGAGCTCCTGGCCACACCCGCCCCTGCTTTCCTCACTCCCTGCCCTACCTCCTACCCCCTCAAGGAGGACTAGAGCCCTGGCTCTTGCCCCAGGACTGCTGAGCCACTGGAATGGAGTGTGAGCTGTGAGTCAGCCAGCAGGAAGAGATACTTACAGCCACTTGCATCAGATGTTCCTGCCTCGTGGTCCCACTGCCAGAGGCCCTGGCCCATGACCCTCACTTATCTAGGGATCTCCTAGGGCTTGTAGTTCCTGTCCCTGGGTGGGGGGTGTCGGACAGGTGAGAATATGCAGAGAGGATGCAGGCCAGGCTGGGTGCCAGCCCAGGACTCTGACTCCACCCCCGCAAACCCATAACCACTCCAGACTCTAGTGCTGACCCTGATTCTAGCTTAGAAGCTAGGCTGGGATCTGGGCTCCTTGCCCCTACCACAGCAGCTCAGTGCTAAAGGGCCAGCCCTGTGACCCTCTGAGCCTCAGGTGTCTGGCTCTGAGTGGAGGAGAAAGTGACCATCCCCTCAAAGGCACAGGCCTGTGAGGATACTGCGACGGTCCCAGTACCAGCCCCATAGCACCCAGCCCCACGCATGGGCACCCCTGACCTCACATGTGCACACACCGAGTAGATGAATGCACATTCCCCACGCCTCCATTCCACTCTCAGAGAGGCACTGGCTCAGTGCCTCTGTGAGCATGCACAGACACACACACACCCCAGCCTGCTCACACTTGCATACACATCAAACTGGTGCCAGTTTTTTAATGTTAGGGGACAAAGGTCTTTACTGTCACTCCCTGGTAGGGTTGCCAGAAAAAATACAGGGCACCAGTAAATTCGAATTTCAGGTAAACAATGAATAATTGCTTGAGACATATTTATACGTGGGACTCATACTGAAAAGTTATTCATTGTTTATCTGAAATTCAAATTTTACTGCCATGCTCTGTTTTATGTGCTAAGTCTGGGAGCCCTACCTGCTGGTTGTGGAGGCTCTGGGCTGCCCTGGGATTCCCTAGTCAATACTCAGGAGGTGAACTCTGAGCCCCGACTGAGCCCCCGACTGAGCCACCAGGAGGCCAGGGCTCTAGTCACCTGACTGGGTCAAAGTGGATGCCGCCCAGCCAGCCTGTCTCCTCCTGGCTCAGAGGAGGCAGAGGGAAGCAGAGAGGGAAGCAGCACTGTCCCAGTGCTGGCAGTCAGGACCTGCCTTGTGTCTCCTCTGGGGTTTGGGGATGATCCTACGTGTGACATAGGCTGAGAGTCACCCTGCAGAAGTGAGGGGCTTCTCAAGGGCTGGCTGGAGGTGGCCAGGGCACCTCCCAGAGAGCCAGCTCCCTACACCTTTGGCCCAAGGTTTGCCAAGTCCCCTCCATGACTGGGGTGGGAAAGGCATTTACTGCCAGTATCTCCTTTTCCTGGCCATCACCTCCCAGAAACTCCTTCCTGCTCTGGGAGCCTCAGGCTGGTCTCTGGCCCCCCAGGGCAATCTTGAGTCCCCCTCCCAGGCTGCCCATTTTCCCTGGCATCCTTTGGTGGGAAGTATCCTTGTCCTGGGCCCTGCCTGTCCTGCCCATCAGCCCTGTCTGGACCTGCCTCTTGCTCACTGCCCCAGCCTGGATGGAGGAAGCCTGCTGCTCGAAAACCAGAAGGCTTGAGAGTAGGGGCCAGGCTTCCTGCCTCACCTGCCTGGCAGGTTCCTTCCACCCAGGGGCAGGTTGGGTCCACCTCCCAGAAGTAGGGAGACCCTGGGGGCCCTGGGAAAAGCAGACAGAGTGGGAAGGACCAGCTGTGCCCCCAGATGTACCCTCCAGCCCTCCCATCCTCCCCAGACCCTGAGAACCCAACACCTCTGGGAGCTGGGCCTGGAAAGAGGGCCATCCTCCAGGAAGATGGCAGGTATTGGCTGTCTGGGGTTGATGTCCAGCCTGCATCAAGACAGGGCTGAGACCTAAGAGCCAGCAGGCAGGGCACAGAGTTCCTTCCTGCTTCTCTGTTTCCCACTAGCATCCCCCCTTTCCCCCAGAGCAGGCTGGGCTGGGGTTGTGCCTGGCTGTCTCACTCAGGCCAGCACAGCCAAGGCACCCACTGATGCCTGCACCAAGTCACTCCCAGTGCTTAGCCCTCGTGCATCTACAAGTCCATGGACACCAAGGATGGCTGGCACCACCAGGTGCTGGAAGAAGCTGGAATGATCCTCCCCTAAAGTTTACCAGCAAGGGCGTGGCCCTGCTGACACCCTGATTTCAGATTTCTGGCCTCCAAAGTGAGAGAGTATAAATTTATGTTAATTTTAAGCCACCCAGTATGGTACCTTGTTAGAGCAGCCACAGGAAGCTATCACGCTTAAACAACTGCTATAACAGGCACACACACAACCCCACACACGTGTGTGTGAACACATGTACAAATGCTCAAACACATCCCCCCTTTTCAGCAATATTCAGTGTGTATTTCCCGCCTGTGTGCCAGGCCCTGCGCTGGGCAGTGGCTCATCGGTACCCACTTTGCCATCCAGAAGTGCATGAGGACCAGATACACACAGGTGACCACATACACACAGGAGGCAGGGGTGGCAAGGAACAGCCAAATGACCAGAGAGGTGGGAGGACGAGGAAGGACCCATGACTTCCCCTGGGCAGACAGGTCTGGCAGCCCAGCCTCAGGCACCTGGAGCCAATGTATATGTCTACACACACACACACACACACACACACACGTGCATATGCACATGCAGGGGGTGGCTGGGGAGGTTCTTCCAAACGACATGGGGGGCTGGCTGAGGTTAGGCCTCACAGCTCCTGTGGCCTGAGCTGTGGTCTTGTGAGGGAAGCATATAAATAGAAGTGGCTGGTGGATAAGGGGACAGTCCACCTTTGGGTCAGCTGGGCCTGGCTGGGGGAGTTGGGAGTGGGTGGCTGGAGGCCTCTGGAGGAACAAGCTAGGGCCTGGAGGACAGGAGGACTCTAATATGCAGGCCTGTGCCCCCCATGTACCCAGGCTGCTCCACTGAGCTGGGGGTGCAGGGAGCTGGTGGGGCTCAGGCAGGGCTGATTATACCTTAGTCTGGGTCGGGCGTCTGAGCAGAAATGGGATTGTTTTACCTCCTGTCCTGGTCCCCCACCCCATCAGTCCAGAAGAAACCCTCCTTTGCAGGACTGAGGGAGGGTTCTTCATGGATCTTAGTACCCATCCCCTACTATGGTCCCTTTTCCCTGCCAACAACAGGATGAAACCCTAGGGAAGTTCAAAGCCTGTTCGAGTGTGCCTGGAAGGCAACTGGCGCCTGGATCAGGGAGCTGCAAGACAGGTTCTAGTGGAGAAACGTCGCCAAAAAGAGTCAATGTATCCTAGGACCTGGGCGGCACACCAGGGGACCTGCCAGAGGGCAGGGCCAGGATCCAGCTCCGGCTCCATATCGGAGTCCCGCAGGCCTCTCCAAGTCTCAGTCAGGCCCTCCTACAGCCGCCGTAACCCCTCCTCTATCACGCGCCCCTATCACAGCACGATGCACAGCGCAAGCGCGTACATATGCACCACGTCCAGAGCAAGCAGCCTCAGTCAAGCCCAAAGCGCCCTTCCAACTCCGCCCCCTCCGTGCTCCTGTGGGCGGGGGCCCTGGGGGCGGGGTTACTTCGGGGCGGGGCCTCGCCTGGCCCTTAAAGACGGCGGCGGCAGGGAGCGCGCGACTCCACTCGGCGGCGGTGGCGGCCCGGGTGGTGGGGGTCTACGGTGGTTGTGGTGGCGGCGGCGGCGCTGCTGTTCCCCGCGCGGTCCGCGCTGCGCGTGTCGGGTGGCGGCGGCGGCGGCGGCGGCGAAGGAACTGCGGCCCCGGCCCGACCCCGACCCCGGTGAGTGCGGCCCTGCGACCCTGGCCCGGCCTGTCCCCGACCCTGGCGCGGGGATCGGGCCCCGCGGAACCTCGCCGTCCAGGCCTGGGCTCCCGGTGCGCTGGCCGAGGCCACTGACGCCCTCCTTTGTCTGCTCCCTCCTGCAGGGACCCTTCCCTAGCCGCCCCCCGCCCACGGGCCGCCCCCGGGGCCCGTAGTCCCCTCCCCCGCTGGCGGGGCCCGGACAGAAGATGGTGCAGAAGAAAACAGCCGAACTTCAGGGCTTCCATCGTTCGTTCAAGGTGAGGGCCTTGTTGGTTTCAGGGGCGCCCCGGCCTTGGCCACCCGAGTGGCCGGTGGGAGAGGCGCGGAGCTCTCCCTTGGATCCCCAGGGCTCCTGCCCGCCCCCCACCTGGGCCCTGGGGCTGTCCCAGCGGTGTGTGCGCGGGTGGTGGAGTCAGCGACCGACAGTGCGGTCTCATGCGCCCTGGGGCCTCTATAGGCTTTCCTCTAGGAACTCTAGGCCGGCCAGGGGCCCCTGACTTTGGGGTCCCTTAGTTATGAGTCCCCTGCAAGCCCCAGCTGGTGTATAGCGCTGGGTGGGGCGTCAGCAGGCCACAGTCCTGTTGCCAGCACCATGAGGTCTGTGGGATCCTTCCTCCAAGAGCCCCAGGCAGGGCTGCAGGCCCACCCCTCCCACACATGCCCTCCTAGATGGTCTGAGGAATGGGGTTGTAGATTGGATGCCCCCCACCCACGCCCTGCACCTCACAGACACCTCAGGCCCAAGCACTATTTCCTGTTGGAGCGGGAAGTTTCTGTGGTGGCCCCATGGCTTCAGAGTCTTGGTCTCAGAGCAAGTCTAGGGGGGTCAGGCAGGTGCTGGGCAGGGGCTCTAAAGGGCCTGGCCCAAGGGACGCAGTGATGTCAGCAGCCACCCCACCCCGCCTGTCAAGTTATGTAATGGCTTTCCTGGGCCTCTTTGGGCAGGGACCTGTTGCCCTGTAGAGGAGGCAGGACCTGGGTGTGTGTGTGTGTGTGTGCGTGTGTGTGTGTGTGTGTACAGACAAGCCAGACACCAGAGTGGGAGGAGCCAGCCTAGAGTGTTTGGGTTAGAATTCCCAGGCCTGTCCAGCCAGCGTTTCCTGCCAGTGCCCCACCCCATGCACATGCACGTCATCCCCCCACAGCATAGTGACAGTCTTGGCGTGTCCAAGTGGCTGGGGCTGGGTGGGAGGGAGGTGGACTCAAGATCTCACTGGTGGTGGTCTGTTAACTCCTGGGGCTGGATCTGAGCTGAGACAGGGTCAGTGGGCAGGGCCAGCTCTGCGGTCAAAGCATACTCAAACTTTCTGGATGGTTCCAGCCACCTCCTGCCAAGGCCTGCTGACTGGAGGCCCATAGCCAGCCCTGGGCCTGGCCCGCCTACACTGCCTAGGCCTGAAGGCTGGCATTTGCAGGCCGTCTGAGAGCCCTGTGCCCTGTGCTGAGGTGGGGCTGGGAGAGTCTCGTGGGAGGGAATAGGGACACTGGGACGGGGAATCTTGGCTGAGGTGGCTATCCAGGGTCCAGCCCTTCTGAGTTGGGGGTGGGACAGACATATGGGGGTGGTAAAGGTACCTATGATCCCCTCGGGTCCTTGCGCCTTTACTCAGTTATCGGGAGCAGCTTCCTTGTCTCCTAATCACTCCCTCCATCCTACTCACCCCCTTTTGTGGCTTCCCTGGGGCCCCTCCTTTCAGGTGGAAGATGGAGACTTACCAGAGCATTGATTGCAGTCTCCATGGGAGCCAGTCTGCTCCATGGGCAGGGGCAGGGTCTGGTGGATGAGCGTCGGCAGACTGGCTGCAGTGCTCCCTTCCTCCCTTTCCCCTGTACCTCCTAACAACTATCTGCAGGGTGGGTAGGGAGTCTGGGAGGGCGGCCTGTTATTCAGCTGCTCCCTCTGACCTCTGCCTGCCCCCTCTGCAGCTGGCCTGGCTTCCGGGCTTCTTGTCTGTAGGAATCTGGCCTGGCAGAGTGGGCCCCTCTGGATGTCCCTAGGGTTCTCCTGGAGTTTCTTCTCTGTTGAATGACCCTCATCCCACAGCCCCAACCGCAGCTGTCACGAGGCCCAGAGAGAGCCAATGACTTGGCCCAGGTCATCTGGCATTAGCCCCAGCACCACAATTGCAGATACAGGCTCCCCTGTCCCATGCCCACCAGGGCCCTGACCGCCTGGCCCCCCACGAGGTTGGGAGTTAAATTAGAACTAACTCCTGAAGAAACCTGGCCAGGTCTCAGTGCCCCAGCTTTGAAGTCTTTATGTGAGGGGCTGCCAGTCCTCACGCAGGGTCATCTGCTCTGCAGAAATGGCTTTATCCCAGCAGCCCTCTATTTGCCACACAGGAGTTTTCTCCAATGCCTAGCTACCTGTCTTTCTTGGGCAGGGTCTGGTGACCTCTCCCCCGTTCTGGGGGCCACCCAGTGACCTTGAAGAGGCCCCTCCCTGACAGGACTAGTTTCTTCGCTGGGCACAAGGCCTGTGAAGGGCGCCCTCCTAGGGGTATCTGGGGATGAATGGGACAATGCAGTCTGTGGCCTTGGCAGAGGCAGCCCAGTGTTCATGCTGGAGCCTGTGGGTGCCTCTCCTGTGAGTTTCGGGGGAATGGTGGAACAGGAGAGAGAGCAGCATAAGGCAGGGAGGTTGATGGCGCCCCATTACAGAGGAAGGGCTGAGCCCACGAGGCCGTGGGAAAGCAGGCAGGGCAGCTAGCTGGGAGCCCCACCCTAGAGCTGATAAATCACCCCCCTGCTGACAGCTCTTCACCTTTGATACCCGGCCAGCTGTCCCCATTCTGCAGGTGAGCAAATCCAGGTGCCCACAGTGACTCTCACCTGCTCCCTGGCGGCCCCAAGGGCCCTGGGCTGGGGGTAGAAGGTCTATTTTTTCATGGTCAGTCAGAACCAGGCTTTCTCTCCCTTGGCTTGTGTACACAGGCTGGGTCACTCTGTGATAGAACAGCCCTGGCAGCAACAGGGCCTGAGAGCTCCCTTCTCTTCTCTGCAGGGGCAGAATCCTTTCGAGCTGGCCTTCTCCTTAGAACAAGCCCACCCCGGGGAGACTGACTTCAGCCTGGAGTGCCCAGCCCGCCCTGGTGAGGGGCCTAGGAGGGTGGGGACGGGGCGGAGGGCTAGGTGGTGCCTGAGAGCCGCAGGGGCCAAATGGGCCTCATGCCCCGGTCTCCTGGTGTAGATATGCCCACGAGCCAGCCCATCGACATCCCAGATGCCAAGAAAAGGAGCAAGAAGAAAAAGCGGTGCCGGGCAACTGACAGCTTCTCGGGCAGGTTTGAAGGTGAGTAGGGTGGGCGGAGCCAGGGACAGTAGGGAGATGACTAGGCCACCCAGGGTGGCTCTCACTACCACCCGTGCTCCCCAGATGTCTACCAGCTGCAGGAGGATGTGCTTGGGGAGGGTGCCCACGCCCGTGTGCAGACCTGTATCAACCTCATCACCAACCAGGAGTATGCCGTCAAGGTGAGCACAGTGCCCTCATCTGTCCCCTTACTTCTCCCAGCAGCGCCTGGGATCTGGTGCGGACTCTGGTAGTGGGAGGAAGGGAGCTGGCATTCGAGCTCCTGGACTCAAAACTGGGGAAAACCAGTGTCTAAAAATGGCCCCAGGGCCAGTGACTCAGGCTACCCCTAGGAATCCAGGTCAGCCTGCACTGAGTCCCCACATCCAGGCAGAAACGCGAAGTGACTATGAAAGGCAGCCCCTTATGCAGGTGGCTGAGAACCGGTACCGGAACGGCCACTGGGAGTGGGGCAGGGGCAGGGCTTTTATCAAAGGTGATGTTCGCCTGCTGGGTAACCTCAGGCTGGCCCCCAGAGACAGCAAGTGTCCCTGGGTTAGTTACTAGGATTAAAAGGCAATACCGTACTTAGGGCTCAGCATTCAGGGAGACCAGGGAAGAGCCTCCTTCATACTCCGTGTGGCCTCTGACCCAAGGTATGGCCTGGGACCTGTGGCCCTGTGACCTGTGTTGTCTGACCAGGCTGTTGGACTCTGCATTCCAAGAAACCTTCCAGGCTCTTCTCATGACCCTGCATTTAGGCTGGGCGGGGTTATAGGAGGCTGGCTGCCCAGGCGGGGAGGCCAGGTGCTCCCTGGTAAGCAGGACTGACCAGAAACTTCAGGCTCCGGTAGAAGTCCAGTCACAAAGGTGGCTGTGGTTGCTGCCCCCTGGAAGCTCCCAGGTGCAGTGGGCAATGGTGTGGAAGAATTAAACACTTAGAATGGAGCCCTGGCTGGTGTAGCTCAGTGGATTGAGCTCAGGCTGTGAACCAAAGCATCTCAGGTTCAATTCCCAGTCAGGGCACATGCCTGGGTTGCGGGCCAGATCCCCAGTGGGGGTGGTGCAAGAGACAAGTGATTATTTCTCTCATACATTGATGCTTCTCTAAATAAAATCTTTTAAAAAACCCCAAACACTTAGAATGGAGCACCTTGTGCATACCGGGTGTATCTCTGAGCACCTTTCTCCTAAGGAGCCTGCTGGGCAGCCTTGCTTACTGTCACTGTTTGACAGATAGGGAAACTGAGGCTCAGAGGAACTAGATAGCCTGATTCACACTGTGTGTGACCTTCCGGAAGGCCATTTCCCTCCTCTGAGGCACTGCAGTCTTCTCTGTGAAGTGAGGTCCCAGCCAGATTCTCCAGGGACAGGATGAGGTTCGGTTTAGTGCAGAAGGGTGTGGCTGGGGGCTTTGTCTCAAGAAGTCCTGGAATCTGGTTCTTCTGCCCCTCTCTGAGACAGGCGTGTTTGTTACTGGACACGTGGGACAGTGCATAGGCCCAGATCTTGGAGGCCAATGGGTTTGTGTGCCTGCCCGCTGCAGGATCCTGGCCCGTGGAACACACCGCATTCCTTTCCCCTGGGCTGCTGTGGTGGGCAGGGAGCCCCAGGCACGGGTGGTGACACAGCCTGTCCACACTCCCAGCCAAGAGGGGGCCCAAGGCACCTTCTGACCCCACCTCTCTGTGAGCAAAGGTGGCCAAGGGGGGCATGTGGGTGATGGGCCCAGAACCTTCTGGCCCTTAGAGCTAGAGCTCCTGGGTGCCAGGCGGGGCTGGGACTGAAGTGTGGGTTGGCTTGCCGAGGCTCTGGAGTCTGGGAGGCTGGCTCTGCTGGTGGGCAGCAGGACCACTCTGGGCTGGCCTGAAACACCCAGGCTCGTGAGGCCATAGACATCCACGTAGACTGGTGTGGAACTAGGGAGGCAGGACTTGGCTGGCAGCCAGGTGCCCAGAGGCCCCTCTAGTCCCCTGGGTGGTATGGGAGCCAACACAGTGGCCACCTGTCTCCTGGTCAGGAAGGAGAGGCTTCTCAGTCCAAGCGAACCTGCCATTGTGGAGAGGTATTCCCAGGTCCCAAATACATCCCTGAGGCCTGTCAGGGTCAGGAGTGGAGAGGGCCTGCCTCCTTTTCTCTGCCTTCCTGTCCCCCTCACCCCTCCCTCGGTGTTGCTCAGGAAACACAGTGCCCCATTACTTGTGCTGATAATGCAGTTCTGACTTCTGGCAAATTCTGGGTCCCCATAGGAGAGCTCTGCTTTCTAGAGCTTAGCGATCTAAAGCTCTAACAATTCCAGGCGCGGCACAGGGAAAGTTTCTAGTGGGGGCCCCTTGGGCTTTGGAAAGTCAGGCCGACCCAGCTGCTGTGTTCCCCCACCCCCACACGTTTCAGATCATCGAAAAGCAGCCTGGCCACATTCGGAGCAGGGTTTTTCGGGAGGTGGAGATGCTGTATCAGTGCCAGGGACACAGGTAATGTGATTCACCCTCAGCCCCGAGCCATATTTTAGCAGATGAATGGGCCTGAGTGCCTCTTTACCCGCAGCAAGCATTTAGGAAGCTCCCACTGTGTTCCAGGCCTTTGCGGTTGGGCCCAGTGTTAGGGAGAAGTTCAAGGTTGGCGGGGTGGAAGGAGGCCTGTGGACCAGTCCCAGCCTTCCTGTGGGCAGGTGGAGGCAGGGAGGTCAGGCCCCTCCTGGACTGGGCGTGTGCAAGGGCCTTATTCCTGTCCTCACTCCTGTCCTGCCCCCATTCCTCCCGCCCCAGGAACGTTCTGGAGCTGATTGAGTTCTTCGAGGAGGAGGACCGCTTCTACCTGGTGTTTGAGAAGATGCGGGGTGGTGCGTGGGGTCCGGGAGACATGCCTGGGAAGGTCTTAATGTACCTGGTGTTTGAGAAGATGCGGGGTGGTGCGTGGGGCCCAGGAGACATGCCCCAGAAGGTCCTAATGAGCTGTGGGCTCAAGGCCACCAGGAAAGACCTTTTAGAGGGTCCTCTGTACCAGAGGGGGATTTTGGGGTCTGAGCTTCCTGTCCACACAGTAGCTCAGTTCAAGGGCTTCGGGCTGAAGGAGGCCAGAGTGGGGACTTCCCTGCCAGGTGGGAGAGGCTGCTGGGTGGTGGCTTGGGGACACAGGTGATCCTTACACATGTTTTTCCCTCCATCATGGCCTGACCCCAGGCTCCATCCTGAGCCACATTCACAAGCGAAGACACTTTAATGAGTTGGAGGCCAGCGTGGTCGTGCAGGACGTGGCCAGCGCCTTGGATTTCCTGCACAACAAAGGTGGGTTGTCTGCTTAGGGTGCCACCTATTTCTCACCATCCTGCCTGGGTCCTGTGGGTGTCCAGCCTTGACCCCAGCTCACCTGCCCAGGGCTCCTGAAAGATATGTCTACCCCACCCACTGACCCTGCCTCTTGGTTCTACCCACAGGCATTGCCCACAGAGACCTAAAGCCAGAAAACATCCTTTGTGAGCACCCTAACCAGGTATGGGAGCCCGGGGCGGGAGGTGGCCTTCCCTGTGGGACGGGGTGGATGGGGCCCTGTGCAGGTTGGACAGGAGCCCCACCTCACTCCCTTCCCAAACCCCTCCCAGGTCTCCCCTGTGAAGATCTGTGACTTTGACCTGGGCAGTGGCATCAAACTAAATGGGGACTGCTCCCCCATCTCCACCCCAGAGCTGCTAACCCCGGTGAGGGCCCCAGGGTCCGGGGCAGGCTGGGAAGGGGGCGGGGGCGGGGGCAGGTGCTGGGGTAGGTGCTGGGGAAGCTGGGACTGCATCCTGTCCCAAGCTAAGGTGCAGAGCTACTCACACACTAAGGCTGAGGCCGTGGAACTCTGGCTTTCCCTTAGCAACAGCCGGTGATTGGCCCTTCGGGTGTGATAGGGCGGGGCCGCGGTCAGGCAAGGAGGGGCGGCCTTTCAGCACCTGTTGATTGGGCTGGGGTGGGGGGTTGGGGCGGGGCCAAGATAAAGGGGCGGGGCTGGCACTCGTCCTCAGTCTATGATTAGCCAGGCAGGGTTGTCATTCACAGCGGGCTCAGGCTCAGGTGACTGGGCAGCCCTGCGCGCCTCTCGGTAGCCTGGGAAGTCCCTGTAGGTTGCCCCCCTCCTCCTCTGCGTCCTGTTGTCACACACACCCCCTCCCCTTCCCACAGTGTGGCTCTGCAGAGTACATGGCCCCTGAGGTGGTGGAGGCCTTCAGCGAGGAGGCCAGCATCTACGACAAGCGCTGTGATCTCTGGAGCCTGGGTGTCATCCTCTACATCCTGCTCAGTGGCTACCCACCCTTCGTGGGCCACTGTGGCAGCGACTGCGGTTGGGACCGCGGTGAGGCCTGCCCAGCCTGCCAGGTGCGCAAGGGACCTGCTGTGCACCCCCGCCCCTTGCGCTGTGCAGCTCTCAGCGCTGGGCCCCTGAACGCTGACCGCATCCACAGAGTAATGCTGGCCTGACCTTCGCAGGTTTCTTGAGGCTCTTCGAGTCCCCTGCCCTATAGCAGAGAGCAGTTCATTCAGGTAGCTGCGGTGGAGTGAGGCCTTTGGTTTGGGGTGACGGGGCTCCTGTTTCCTGTACAGGGCCGGAGGCCCAGAATTCAGGTCAGGGAGCCCTCAGGAGGACAGCTCTCCAGACCAGCTACTGCTAGACCTTTGTTTACTTGCCTTCCTAGGCCCTGGAGAGTCCCTGGCCCTGCCAGCTGATCCCAGGACCCTGGGCCTGAGTTTTACCTTGTTGTCTGAGTAGCTAGTTCAGGGTCCTTGTACATGGTTCCTGGCCCACAGGGCAGGGCTCAAAACCGTGGCAGAGCCTGTCAGTGTGGCAGCCCCCCAGGGGTCTAGACTTGCCCATCAGATGTCAGGGCCTGGGCCTGGGCCTGGGCCCTTTGGGCTGCGGCTGACCCTGCCCTCGGGTCCTCCCCCAGAACATGCTGTTTGAAAGCATCCAAGAGGGCAAGTACGAGTTTCCCGAGAAGGACTGGGCCCACATCTCCTTCGCTGCCAAAGACCTCATCTCGAAGCTGCTGGTTCGCGATGCCAAGCAGAGGCTGAGCGCTGCGCAGGTCCTGCAGCACCCCTGGGTGCAGGGGGTGAGTACTAGCCCCACTGGGGCCAGCAGGGCATGGGGGCTTTGCCTCTGTCCAGCCCCCAGTGGCCTAGGTTGTGATTCAGAACAAGTATGGGGGAGTCCCTGGGGCCCAGTGTCAGCCCCTTGCCTCGGTGTGGTTCTGGGGCTTGGTCACGGTCATCCTGTGGGACCCAGACGCCGTTAGGAAATCTCTCCCGCCTGCGGGCCAGGTTGGGGCGGGGCTGCAGGAGCTGCCTAGCAAATCCCCAGTCTGTGCTTTGGAGCTCTCAGGCCTCTTCCCTCCTGGCACAAAGCAGCAAGCTAAGGTCAGCCAGGGGGCAAATGGGTGGGCAACCAGCCTTAGACAGGGTTCTGTTCCCTCTGACCCCAGAAGAGCCTGGCATTTCTCCCGGCCAGCAGTTGTTTAAACTGGGGCCACCAGGGCAGGGCGCCCCATGGTAAACGAAGACCAGCTACTCAAGGCAAGCCAGAAGAGGGGGCTCTGAATTCTTCCTGGGAGTTTCAGGAGACCCTGAGAAGGGAGAGGAGGGGCTGGGCCAGGAATGGTTAGGTGGGGTGGCTGTTGAGCCACCAGGCCTGGGGAGCTGCTGGCCTCCACCACAGGCGCTCCTTAAATACCCACTTCCCCCCAGCTTGCCTCAGCCTCCAGGCAGGTGTACTCTTTGACCCTCGGTGTCCCAGACAGCTGCGGGCCTGGGAGGGCTGGCCCTGGGGAGGGCGGGCCTGGCTCTGTTCCTCACCCCGCCTCCCTGGTCCCCTTGCAGTGTGCTCCGGAGAACATCCTGCCCACGCCCATGGTCCTGCAGAGGTGAGGCCCATGAGGGGTCTTGGGGCCTGGAGGGGGAGCCCCTAGTATAAGGGGGATTGTTTGTTAAAAGTTAAGTTCTTTAAAAAGACAAAATCAATCCCCTTTAAGTTATAGGGGAAGCTGCTTAGGCACGGGGCATCCTTGTACCCAGTGATGGATTAGGCCCTGGGCTGGGGTTGGGGGCACTGGGGGCCCACAGCCCCTCCTCCAGGGCACTGCATGGACTCTGGGGTTCCCAGGGAAGCAGGGGGTGCAGCTGGCAGCCATCTGCCCCTCTTTGGTGACTACCTTGCTCTGTCCCTAGGAACAGCTGTGCCAAAGACCTCACGTCCTTCGCAGCCGAGGCCATTGCCATGAACCGGCAGCTGGCCCAGCGCGAGGAGGACGAGCTGGAGGAGGTGCAGCAGGGCCAGCCCGTGGTCATCCGACCTACCTCACGCTGCTTGCATCTCTCCCCACCGTCCCAGTCCAAGCTGGCCCAGCGGCGGCAGCGAGCCAGTCTGTCAGCAGCCCCTGTGGTCCTAGTTGGGGACCACATGTGACCCCTCCCTCCCTCTGTACATTGGTCGCCCCCTCCCCCGTTAGATCTCAAGAGTTTTTTAAGCTATTGCCAGCCAGTGACCAGCAGGCTGCGCTACCCGCCCCCCTACCCCCACCATGGGTTCTGAGTTGCTCAGCTCAGCTGGGGGTGTCTTTTTATATAAAGTTTTTGCTGTTGGGTTTTTTCTTTTTTTCTGTCCCCTACCCCCATTTTTTTCCCCTTTGAATGGTGTTAAAAGCAAACAGGTGCCCTGGGAGAAGAGCAGAGGGTGTGTGTGCTGCACGTGCCCCCGCCCCGCCACCCTGGCCCCACACGCTCACCTGTACTGTGAAAGGCCCTGTGCCCGTGCCCCTGCCCGATGTGACTCAGGAGAGGAGGACCGTAGCTGTCTTCCAGAGCTGGGGGGCCCCGCAACACACACCCCTCCCCCTCCCCAGCCCCACCGTGTTCTCAGGACTGGACCGACCCTGCACCTCCTTTCCTCCTGAAGGCACTCTGGGGGCCAGCAGTGTCGCGGGAGTGGGCCAGTGGGGTGGAGAGCTGCCAACTAGACCCACGCCCACTGGTGGCTCTGTCTAGGGGAGCAGGCCACTGGAGGAATGGGAGGGGCTGGACCGGCACCTGTCAGCCAATGTGGAGGTCCTGTAAAGCCCCCCAACCCAGGCACCCAAGTGCCCCTGCTCAGGGCCCAGTCTGACCATGGCCGCATCCCCATTGACTGTTGGGTTGGTGTAGAAGCTCTGTCAGCCCTGCCTCCTCCGCTCCCTGGAGCCACGGCTGGCAAGGGGTCCTGCTGAATCCCCTCTCCCCCAAAGGCAGCATTTCCACTCTGCCCACCTTCAGGAAAACCGCCCCCTCAGGCACCCAGGAACCATCCCACCCCAGTACCCAGGTCAGATGTCGCATGACCCGCTGGGCTTGGGGAGACTCTGACACCCCTCTTTGTCCTTGGGTGGGAAACACTATGCAATACAAGCTTCTTCCTTTGTGCACGCGTGTGCTTCTGCCAGCAGGGCGGCGCCCCAGCCCTCACCAGGGCAGCTCAGCCCAGGCAGCTGGGTCTTCAGGCAAGCCAGCTGGACAGCCCTTTGGCGTCTAGTTTTTCATTCTGTTCCATTAGTTTTTTAAGAACATCAGTTGACTTCCCTTTCCTATTCTTGAAGAATACTTGAATGTCGGGGGGCCTCGTGGGCGGGGGGGCTCGGACACCGACCCCTCCCCCGAGTCTTGTACAGTTGTTGCCGTCTGCGGGCCGATGCCCGTCCCCACCCACCTGACTGGGCTGGCCGTTCCAAAGACCCCGGGTGGGGCAGCTGCCCTCCCCTCCATCATTGCTTGCCCATCAGTGGTTCAGTGTATCCCAACTAGGGGTTCTGCCTTTTTTGTGAAAGAAGTGAGGCCTCGCCCAGCTACAGGCGTTGTGGCCACTTCAGTCTGGAAAGCTGAGCTGTAAGCAGCTTTTTTTTTTCCTTCCCCCTCAAAGGTGGGGCAGCCACTCCCTCTCCCCCATCACCTCTACAGTGCAACCTGGAGGACTGGCCAGAACCGTTACTGTGAATGGGCACCGGGGTCCTCAGGCCCCAGGGCCCCGGGCTGCTAGGCTGCTCTGGCCCTGGGGGAAGGGGCAGTGGCAGTGTTTCCATGTTAAGATGTGTTTGAAAAGACAACTCAAGTTTTTTAAAAGCGGGGGAAAAACATCCAAGCACTTTAACGCCCCTGTACCAGGCACACTGATACAGCTCAGAAGTTCTCCCCGACACCAACTGTCAGTGCCGGAATTTTGTATTCTGTTTTATAAGGATTTAATAAAACTCATAAAAACTTGTCCTAGTTTTCTGTTGCCACAAAGCAAGCTGCCCTGAACCATTGACAGTGATGCTGATTGCAACTCGGACAGGGCGTGTGGGTTGGCTGGTCTGCAGGGTCTGTGGGGAGCGGGGGTCAGGTGGCCCACTCAGTGTCTGCCCCTGGGACCCTCTGTTCGTAGCTTCCCACACGGAGCATCGTGTTTTCGAGGTTTGTGCATGCGCGCAAGCACCAGCACTTCGCTCCTTTTCGTGGCTGAGCAGTGATTCCAGTGTCTGGATGGGCCACGTGTTTCTTCATTTGTCCATGCTACCACTTTTGGCCACTGTGAATTGTGCTGCTGTGGACACACTTGTGTGGGTCTTTTGTGGCCATTTGTGTTCATTTTTCTTGGGTGGACACCACAGAAAGGATGTGAGCAGGGCAGAGACCCAATAGGATGTCGGTTTTGAAAGGACCATTCTTGTCGCCACATGGAGTGTGGACTTGGGTCCCAAAGGGCCCGGTGAGCCATTGCCACCCTTGAAGGCAGCCTGATGAGGGATAACAGGCCTGGTGGGGGCGATGCCTGGCAGATCACAACATGATAAATGCCCTGTGGTGTGAAGAGGTGACCCACCAGAGCCTGGGGACAGTCTTGATGCTGGGTGGGAGTGAGCCACACTCACCAGGGCTGAATTTCTTCTCTGGGTTGCTGGGAGGGAAAGCACACCTGGCAAGGTATGGGCACTAGGGTCCCTTAAGATAGCGGGGTGCAGCAGGTCACCCTTTTCCTGCCTAGAAATCTGAGAGCAGGTGGCACACCCTCTTGCCACCTGGCCCTTCAGGAGGGAACCTGGGTACCCTTGAGCCTGCCTCTGCCCCCTCCATTTGTTCGGCTCCCTCCTAGACCCTTCCTCTCAGACCCCACGGCTACCCACCCCCGGGCCAGGCCACCACTAGCCCCCTCCAGGACCATGGCCCAGCCAGGTCTCCTGGCCTCCCAGCCCCCAAAGGCCCCATCTCAGTTTCCCCAGGCTCCTCTCTCCTCCCTTGCCTGGCCTCGCCCATGTGTATGGCTGGGGAGAGGTGGGTGCTACACACCAAGCCACCACCCTCCCAGGTGGCACAGAACCCTGCCAGGCCATGCCAGTGACCGTTCCCTGCCCCCTGCTGCCTGCCAAATCCTGCGACCCGGCACAGCTTGTTCCCTGAGCCTCTGCTGTAGATTTTATGTTGGTGGTTTCCTCTTGGCAGATCCCGCCCTTCCACGTCTCTCCTCCAGGAGCAGCAGGAAAATCCCGGAGCTGGAGCAGCTGAGAGCATTTCCTCGGCTGGTGGCTGCGGCTGCCCTGGCTGCGCTGGGCCCAGTCTCCCCCTGGGTAAACAGAGACGCCAGCTCAGGCTCCCCAGCTGCCTGCAGGCACTGTCCTCACATGTCCCAGTGGGGGCTGTCAGAATGACATCTGTTACTTAGGGAGCTGCCCTCGCTCCCCTTGACAGACAGCGGCCATGCTGATTTATGTGCAGTGCTAACACAGGAGGGTCAGGCAGGGCTACGGAACCTTTTTCTAGTAATGGCACAGTTTTCCTGCAAACCTAAAACTTAAAAAAATATATATTTTGTCTTTTAAAACCGAAGTGAGAGAAGCTAGACACGAAAGGCCATGCAGTGTGTGATTCCTGTTATGTAAAATGTCCAGAACAGACACATCCAGAGACAGGAAGTGGGTTCGTGGTTTTCAGTGGAGGGGGGGCAACTGTGATGGGGCTGGGACTTCTTTTTGGGGTGATGGTTGCACGACATGGTAAATGTACTAAATGTCATTGTACTGTTCACTTTAAAAGAATGAGGTGTTTTTTTTATTATCACTTGAGGAAATGCTTATTGATTTTAGAGAAGAAGGGAGGGAGGGAGAGAAACGTCCATCTGAGAAAGAAACACCCACTGGTTGCCTCTTGTACTCACCCAGAGCGGAGACCGAACCCCCGACCCAGGCACACACATGCCCTGACCAGGAATCAAACCTGTGACCTTTCAGTTTCCGGGACGACACTCCAACTGACCGAGCCACACTCGCCAGGGCTGAGTTTCTTCTTAGTAAAAATGAAAAGGATGAGCCCCAACCACTGTGGTTCATTGGGGTGGGCATCATCCCCCAAAGCGAAAGTTCCTCGGTTCAGCCCCAGGTCAGGGCATGCACGAGAGGCAACCAATCAATGTTTCTCTCTCACATCTATGTTTCTCTCCTTCTCCTCCCCCACCCCTCTCTAAATTTTTGTTTTAATTAAAGGATGATGGGACCGAGTTTATGTAGGACCTGGTACGGAGCAAGCGCTCAATAAATGCACCAGGAGTGACTTAGCACCCCAAGGGATGGGGAGGAGGCTGGGGGTGCCTCCTCCCCAACTGAGAGACTAGCACAAGTTTTCATTCCAGTCATTGTCACTAATCCCCCTGACAGGCCCTCCCTGTGAATCACCCACGTCACTGTCCTCCCTAATTTTCTCATCTCCAAAGGAAATCTGGTGGCTTCCTGGTCTCGTATTCACTCAGAAGGGGGAGAAATGGGTTTAAAACGAAGCGTGATGGAATCACGTCAGACGTGAGGAAGAACATACCGCGTGGGTCACAGCCTGATGGGTGAGATGGGGCAAGACAGGGGAGGCCGGATTCTTGCCTCTGGTGTGTGGACAGACAGCCGGAACCCAGCAGTTCTGGTCGAGACTCCGGGCTGCATTCATTCCCTCTGTGAAACCCACACAGCACTCCTGCCCAGTAAGGTCTGGGGTCGGCTGGCAACCCCAGGAAGGCACTGCAGAATTTCCATCACTCTCTCATGGAGACTCAGTTTCCCCATGGGGAATGTTAGGGCAACAGTGTCATCTCTCCTCTGCCCCAGTTTCCCTTTTGTGAGCTCCCGTGAGACCGCAGAAGGCTCAGACACCAACAACAGGGGGCTTGCCCAGTGCCGCACACGTGGCTTGGCGGGCAGGAGGCCTCCGAGGTCAGGGGTCCCAGAATGCCCACACCAAAGGCTCTTGGAGAGAGCTTCTGGTGAGAGACTACCAAGACACCAGATGATTCGCAAAATGACAAACAGGGGCACACTGGCATTGCCAGAGTTTTATATGCATGTTCCATGTGGCACCCACTCCACAGGTGTGGGGGTCATACGAGGGTTGGGAGGTCAACCCCTGGTTACTCCTGGCCCAAGGTCATTACCCCAGTGACTCAGCCTTGTCCAACTTGTAGATCTTCATTGTGGATTGCAGTCCCCATCTCCCAGGATGATCTTACCCCTTGCTGCGGCTGCGGCCTGGTGCCAGGCACGCAATGGCAAGAAACCAGCTCAAGGCCTCTCCAAATTGGGGTCAGAAGCAAGGAGGGGTGAACAAGCCTCTGGCCTAGACAGGGAATTCAAGGGGGAATCAACGCAGTCGTCAAGATAATATTTTGTGCTGTGAGTTTTTGCAGTGACCATTGTAAATAGATTCACATGCAGTTGCAAGAAACATTTTGCCGTTTCCCCCAGTGGTAACATTTTGCAAAATTCTATTACAATGTCACAACTGCAATGTGGACATCGCTACAATGCATCTTATTAGGAAGTCACCACTTTCCTTGTATCCAGAGCGTGTGTGCGGTTCTGTCCTCGTCCAGCCACAGGTCTCACAGCAAACGGAGTGTGTGTTCAGCCAAGGGAAGCTCAGCTCACCCACTGTTTTCACCTGGAAATGGACCCACATCAGATATGAACCAGGCAGCTTCAGACAGAACTTTCTGGCGTGATGAACACGTTCTCCATCTGCACTAACACCGCAGTCACCAGGCCCAGGTGGCTATTGAGCCTGAGACATGGCCAATGAGAGTGAGAAACAGAATGCTTTGGTTACTTCATTTTTTACTCGTTTAAATTTATGTAGCCCAGTGGGCTGCTGGGGTCCTGGTGGGAAATCCCTCCCTCTTCAGTGGAAGGGGCCCAGCCTCTGTATTGTCCTGGGTTTCACCCCAAGTTCTTGATTTGTCTGCAGCTCTCATGTCCTCCATCCATTTGTCCCATGTCCTGGGCATACAGTGGTGCTCATAAAATGCTGTTGGAGGGAGAGGCCAAGTGACTGAGGTCTCTGGATGGCTTTCTAACACCCACTCTGTTTCCTCTGTGTGAGATGGGGCTTGCCCCAGCCCGGCTCTGTAAGATGGGGTGGGGGCTTTCTCCTGTCTTTCATACTCCTCCCTAGGTTTCATGCTCTGCGACGGCCACCTGGGGTACAAACTCTGCAGCAGTGGGTGGCATCTGGGGGGAGGGGGTCACCAGGACCCCCGCCCTGGAGTGAGAAGTGGAGGCAAGGGCCAAGGACCCAGTGGGAGTGGAGATCCAGGAACTCCTGCATTTGGGGCCCTAGCTGGGAGGGCCCCTCCAGGCGGCCCAGACACAGAGGAAGAGACAGTTCTGGACGGGAGCAGGCCCGGAGCTGCCCGGCCCGGTGCACAGGCTCCCCCGGAGTTTCTCTAATTTCATTCAGGTCTCCTCCGCCCACCTGCCTCTCTTTCTGTGCTCGGTCCCTGCCTTCTGGTCATGAAGGCAGCATGTATGTGCTGTGTCCCAGGGCTATTTTATTCCCCAGGAGGAAAATAGAGAAAACATACTTGTGCAGTGAGTTTTAACAAATGTTTTCATGCCAGGCGTCCACCACACTGGAGAAGGAGAGGCCGCGGTCATGGTCTCTGTCCGCAGAGGAGTTCTGCGCGGCATGTGTCGGGTGGTGTCACGGTCACCGGGAAGGTCGAGTCTGTGGTTTGCTTTGCTGGCAGGTCCTGGCTCCTGGTCCTTCCCTTCGGCGCCAGATTGTGGGAGGGCTGATTTCTCCATGGGAACAGCGAGAATTTGGGAGCGTTTCATGGGGACAGAGTTTCAGTCTGGGAAGATGAGAACTTTCGGGGCTGGATGGTGGGGACGATTGGCCCCAAATAGGACTGTACTTAGTGCCCCTGAGCTGTGCGTTCAAAAGTGGTTAAGAGGGTAAAGTATGTTTTACTACAATAAAAAGGTAAGTAAACCGAACGAGCCCCACTTGGGCTCATTTCTGGCTCATCCCTAGAGGGCCGGGGCCCATCCGACCGCATCTCCCTGCGCCCATGCACACAGCCTCCAGCAGGACAGAAGGGCCAGGCTTTCAGAGGGAGTCATCCCGGCTGCTCATGTCCCTTCCATCCGTAACTCATTGGCCAGACCACTCACACGGGCCCGCCCAGCCCCAAGGAGTTAGGGCTGCAGCCCTACCATGCCTCTGAGAGAACCAAGAATATGTGGGGGACAGCAGCCCTGGCACCCCATCTGGGGTTGGTCTGCCGCCCCAGGTCAAGTTGTATCCCTGTGCCCGCAGGGCTGGCTCTGCCTCTGGGATGGGGGCTGGCATGTGGGGGCTTTCCAGGGAAGGGGGCGTGGCACCAGCGTTTGAAGGGCACAGGGACCCTGTGGAGACAAAGAGGTGGTGCAGGACGGGGCAACGTGCTGACATGTCCTTATGTCACCAGCCGGCCAGCCAGGGCAGAAGCAGCACTCTGCTTTACAGGTGAGCCAGGCAAGCCTCCCTTTCACTCGGCCGCTGCTGGGCTCACATACCCGGTGGGTCCTGATGGGCAGACGGGCTCACTTGACGCCGTGGAAATCAGAACACAGAGCTAACGCCCTCATGGCCTCTGCCCCTCCCTGAGGACAGTGACAGGCACCTTCAGAGTTTTCAGAGCTGGCCTCGAGCCAGTCTCTCGTAACATACACCCAAGCCCTTCACTCCTCCCAGTGCTGCTTCCAGGAAAGAGGCGTTCCATCTCTCTGCAAAAGAGCTCTGCCAAATGGAGGGGAAGGGAGCCTCGGTGCTAGGTCTCGTTGCTAAGGAGAGAACCTCATTATCTGGGGGACTTGGAGTCTTCCACATCCTGAAGAGAGAATGCGGGGGCGGGGGGGAGGGATGGAGGTGGGACCCGTCACTTTGGCTCAGGTGCCCCTGTTTGTTTACCTAAGGCTCCTCGGTGCCACACAACCCTTTCTGAATGGGTGCAAAGTTCTTCCAGAACATTCCAGCTGGTTAAATACTTACTCATGTTTGACGTGAGGAACAGAATCTGCTGCTCAGCTGAGTTGCAAATGTGTCGATACACCAATCAGGCCTGTCACTGACTTTTTGGAGGCCCTTCCTTTTATTTGAAGACCCACAGATCCCCAACTGTGGTTTCTCCCCTTGATGCCTCTCTTGTGCCAGGCTTCCCAGAAGCAGACCTGAGACATGGACTCACGGGAATTCATCCTTGGACAAAAGTGATGCAAGTAGCATGTCTGAGACTCATGTGACCAGATTAGTGACCTGGCTCCCCGTCTAGGACTCCGCCTGTTGTTTCAACACCGTTGAAGTTCTGAGAATTTCATGGAGAGCTACACACTCCCGGCTGCTCTCAGTCAAAGGTGACTCCTTCATTTCCCCAAACCCAGCCACGCACTCAGTTCATGGCCCGACAGAGGCCATGTGGGGCCAGGGGTTCTGTGCACAGGCAGACCCCTCAGCAGCAGTGAGCGTGAGACTAACAAACGGCCCAAGGATTAAGTCCAGGCAGAGCGCACACGGCACCTGACCTGGGCCCTGCCTACGTGGGGTCACTGACCCACTTGCAGGAGGTTCCCGCCTGGCCAGGATGGCAAGGAGAAGGCTGGGCTGGCTTGTCAGAAGCATTCTTACCTTTGACCCCAGCTAATGTAGGCCAAGTGGAATCAGGAGCATCCACCCGTAGCTGATCTTACTTGGCAAACTTCTGGTGAATAGGAGAAGGAAACCTTCCTCTCGACAGAGTGTCTGCAAATTTGGGGGTCTGCAAATTAAACTAATGAAAGACATTTTAACAGGAGGCATTATTAATTTTTATCTTTATTGATTAAACTTATTAATTTTACACGCTGGGGCATTGCAGAAATAAGTGAATGCCCGAAGGAGCAGTGAGGTTTGAGAGCTTTCACACAGTAATAAGGGACGAGAAGGAAGCAACAGCCGCTGATGGCAGAGCAAATGAGTTTTGGGAAAGAGAATTGGGCCCTCGGGAGAAGAGACGGGGGCACACGGTTTGTGACAAAGTCGGTCTGGGAGTGGTGCCGGCTTCTCTTTCCAAGAGGGGAAAATCAGAGTTGATCCCAGGAAGGGATTTATGACCATTTTCTTTCAAGAGGCTCTGCTTTCAGGCAGGTAAGATTTTTAGGCATCCAAATGCCTTCAGCTCAGAAGAGTTTTATGCCAGAGCAGCATATTTTGGGGTGGCATATCCTGCTCCGCTGCAGTTGCATTGGCCACCCCCCCCCCAGTTTTTTTTTGCTAACTGCCCAATGTATTTCCTCCCACACCAGGCATTTTTGGTGTGAATGACACTCTTGTGTGATAGCTCCAGTGTCCTAATGTCAAGGCAGCACAGTAGGACATGAGACTGCCCACCTTGCTGGCCAGTGACAGTCGTATAGAAATTGTAGAAGCTCCAGAAATAAGTTTAAACTTATTCCTGGGCCGGGAGCCACATCTGAGTCTCCATCAGCCTGGCTACCACTGTTCACCCAGCACTGATGGTTCCCTGAGACCCCGCCCCCCACCGCCATCCAACTTGCAAGTCCACCCAAACTGTTTCCAGTGGCTTTTCCATACTAACAGCCTGTCTAGCCTTGTGCTTCAGACTTTGCTAAAATCTCTCAAACAAGCAGCCTCTGGCCTCTGTGCCCCATACTTCTCACTAAGTGGCCACAGTCCCAGCACTGGCAGCAGCTGGCCTTGGCTTACAGATTGGCCTGTCCTGGGCACCTCCGAACCCAGCACAAGTAGCCGCCATCTGCAGATCACTTTGTAGCTCATGCTTTGTGGCCCAAGGCAGAACACATGTAGCAACTGACCTTGGCCCGCCCATCCCAGGAGGTGCCAGAGCCAGCACACCCAGTGGACAGCTTCAGACCACGTCGGAGCACCACGTCGGAGCACCACGCAAACACCTCCGCAAATGAAACACTCAGCAAGCGCAAGAACCCCACTGAAGTGAATCCTACAGTGTGGACCAGGCCCCTGAACAGCTGATCCTCCACAACAGTCCCAGCCGGTCATTGCAACCAATTGCTCTGGGGGTAAATCCCTCCCATGGATGTGTCAGTAGCAACTAAAACTCAACTACAATAGGAGGCTGCACACAGCCCACACTGGGCGGGGTGGGCAGTGTACCTGGAGTGCCCAGCTCAGAAGAACAGGTAGGCTGTGCCAATGAACCCTACAGGACACCTGCTACATCAGGCCACTCAACCAAGCCTGGGATACATAGCAGCTCTACCTAATAATAGAAACAGATACAGGGAGGCTGCCAAGTGGAAGAGACAAAGAAACATACTCCAAATGAAAGAACAGAACAAGACTACTGAAAAAGAACAAAACAAAATGGAGACAAGCAATTACTAGATGCAGAATTCAAAACCCTAGTTATTAGGATGCTCAATGAACTTAAGGGAAGAATAAATGAACTTAGTGAGAACTTCAATAGCATAAAAAAAAGGATGAAAACCATAAAAAATAACCAGTCAGAAATGAAGGATACTCTAACTGAAATGAAAAATTTACAGGGAATCAATAGTAGGACAGGCAAAGCTGAGAATCAAATCAGCAATTTGAAATATAAGGAAGCAAAAAAAACCCCAAAACACCCAAACAGAACAGCAAAAAGAAAATAGGATCCCCTAAAATGAGGATCGCATAAGGAGCCTTTGGAACAACTGCAAATATACCAACATTTGTATCATGGGAGTGCCAGAAGGAGAAGAGAGAGAACAAGAAACTGAAAACCTATTTGAAAAATAGTGGAAGAAAACTTCCCTAACCTGGTGAAGGAAACAGACAAGTCCAGGAAGCTCAGAGAATCTCAAACATAGTGAAGCCAAAGAGGCCCACACCGAGACACAGCATAATTAAAATACCAAAAGTTAAAGATAAAGAGAGAATCTTTTTAAGAAAGATTTTATTTATTTATTTTTAGAGAGAGGGTTAAGGGAGAAACATCCACGTGTGGTTGCCTCTCATGTGCCCCGTACTAGGGACCTGGCCCGCAACCCAGGCATGTGCCTGACTGGGAATCAGACGGATGACCCTTTGGTTCCCAGGCCGGCACTCAGTCCTCTGCGCCACACCAGCCAGGCCAGGGCAAAGAGAGAATCTTAAAAGCAGTTAGTTATCTACAAGGGAGCTCCCATAAAACTGTCAGCTGATCTTTCAACAGAAACTTTGCAGGCCAGAAAAAAATGGCGAGAAATATTTAGAGTGATGAAAAGCAAGGACCTACAACCAAGATTACTCTACCCAGCAAAGCTGTCATTTAGAATCCAAGGACAGATGAAGAACTTCCCAGACAAGGCACAACTAAAAAAGTTCATCACCACCAAACCAGTAGTATACAAAATGTTAAAGAGTTTTTTTTAAGAAAAAGATAAAAATATGAACAATAAAATGGCAATAAGTACATAGCTATCAACAGTTGAATCTAAAAACAATATAAACGAACAAGCAGAAAATACATACATACAGACATACATAAAATTCCTGGGGTTGACTGTGTAAACAGCGCCCTCTAGAGGCCAGCACTAGCTTAGAGAGGGCTGTGGTGGTTCAAGGACCCCTGGGTGAAAAACTCACACATTCTCAAAGAATTATTGCAAGAGACTTGGGCCAGGTGTTTGATCAACAAACAGCAAGGACTGTTAATCGGGTGAGGCAAAAAAGTCGTGGTGATCTTCCCTGTGACCCTGGGACTGATGGGCTCACTTTCTGCATTGGTAATCTGTGTCTCGGAGGAGCAACCAGACCTGAAGGCAAAAATGTAATATTATGTCGGCCGAACTTAACTGAGATACAGTGTATTTACAGTGATCTATACAGATCTTAAGTGCAGTTTGATGAGTAATTTAGGCAGGAACCTATATCACCCCCACCCTCATCAAGATCTAGAACTTTCCCGTCTCACAGAAAGTTCACTCCATTCCCCAGACGGCCACTGCCCTGATTTCTGTCGCCACGCAGGCTGGGCCTATTCCAGGAATCCATCCAGCCAGGACTCCATGTGATGTCCCCAGCACATGGCTTTGCACGTAAACTTTGCATGTGACCTTGCAAGTAAGTATATGACATGAGGGAAGAAATTCTGTGGTTGAGAGAAATTTTTATTTTAATTTTAACTCGAAACACAAAAACCTTTATTGAGAGATGCATTGGTCTCTTCCCTGGCTAATCACAGAAGTGTGAGATGTTTAAAAAATAAGTACAGATCATGTAGATTATACCTCAGAATTCATTTAACCACCTTTGATCGCCCATGTGTCAGTGCGGTGATTTGAAATAGCATGGTTGCCGACTCCTCAGCTTTTGCGTTTCGCCCTGATTTTGTTTAGAAGACACAGTCTTGAGCTGGCTCCCGGGCTCAGTTGGCTGAGCGATGCCCCACAGAGCAGGAGGTTGCCAGTCTGACTGCCGGTCAGGGCACGGGTGGGCCTGGCCTCTGGTAGGGGTGCCTGAGAGAGGCACCCTACGGATGCTTCTCTCCCTCTTTCTCCCCACCTTCCCTCTCTCTAAATGTGTGAGTAAAATATTTTTAAAAAGAAAAGACAATCTTGTTCCTGAGGAAGATGCCCTCTAATCAAAATGATCAGCCCCACCTTTCCCAAGGCTCCGACAGCACGAAGAGGGGGCAGGGCAGTCGTCTTCTCTAACCATCGGTGACTTTAAATTTCTTTCTTAATTTATTTTTAGAGAGAGGGGAAGGGAGGGGGAAAGAAAGGGAGAGGAACATTGATGTAAGAGATAAGTATCCATCGGTTGCCTCCATCTCGACCAGGGACCAAACCTGCAACCCAGGCATGTGCCCTGCCCGGGAATTAAACCAATGACCTTTCTCTTTGCAGGTCAGTGCCCAGCCCCCTGAGCCACACCGGTCAGGGCCACAGCTGATTTTTAAAAATGTTTACTTACAAGCCCAGTCAGGCAGCCTCAGTTGGTTAGAGCAGTGTTCCAATACACCGAGGTTGCAGGTTCAGTCCCAGGTCAGTCCACAGGAATCCGCCATTGCATGCATAAATGGGCGGAATAACAAATCAATGTTCTCTCTCTCTCCCCCCTTCCTCTCTCTCTAAAATCAATGAAAACCAATCAATCAACCAAGTATACTTACAAATTAACAATGGTTTCAAACTTAGGGGTTCTTATGAAAAGCTTTTAATTTAAAATATAATCAAGAATAAGGCATATTAAAATTGAAAATTTTTTTCATTTCAGAATGTTTCCTTAAGTATTGCTGAAGGAATCAGTCTCAGAGGGTTGTTTTTTTTAATGCCGATTCATCTCCGTAGCAACAGGCAGATACAAGACACAGAACTGACCGTCAGGCCTCGCCGCCTGTTTGAATCCCCGTGAAGATTTGCATTTTTGCATCAAAGTTGAAATGGCCGATGCTCTCTGAATTCCCTATGTTTTCTTAAACAAGAACTCTACAAGTGGGTGAACTACTGATAATCTGACTGATACCTTTTGTGAAAACATTTTTGCTGTGAAATGTTACACATTTTCAGAGCACTGCATGTTGTGCGAAGGGGCAAATTAACGAGTTATTTTAACGCTAACACGTGACCTCCAACAGGACCCAAGGAGCCCTCTCCAGCACCCTGGCAACCTCAGGACCGTGTGGGTCCGGCCTTCCCTGCCCCCAGCACAGCCGGTGACTTGAATTTTATGATTATGACTTTCTTGCCTTGTCTATAGTTTGACCACATGAATATGCAGCCTAAATAATATTAGTTTTGCTTTTTTCAAAAATTTATATAAGTGGCCCTGGCTGGTGTAGCTCAGTGGATTGAGCACGGGCTGCGAACCAGGCATCGCAGGTTCGATTCCCAGTCAGGGCACATGCATAGGTTGCAGGCCATGTCTCCCAGCAACCGCACATTGATGTTCTCTCTATATAAAAATAAATAAACAAAATCTTAAAAAAATATTTATATAAGTGAAATTATACTGCATGTGCTTCTTGGGACTGGGGGTCGCACATGCCCAAGCCCAGACTGGGTTGAACCCGCAACCTAGGCATGTGCCCTGACCAGAAACTGGACCTGTGGCCTTTCGGTTACTGGACGATGCTCCAACCCACTGAGCCACACGGGCCAGTACTGTAGGTACTCTTTGTAAATTCTAGATCTAAGCCTTTTATCAGTTACATGAATTATAAATACCTTCTTTTTGATTTGCTTTCTCATTCTCCCAATGGTGTCTTTTGAACAGTTCTTATATAATTTTTTAAGGAGATATCAGGTATCATTTTATTTTTTTTTAATTTTAATTGTTCAAGTAGTTCTTATTTAATTTTAATATAACCCAATGTATCATGCTTTTTCTTTATTGTTATGTGACCTGTCTCAGAAATGCTTAACCCAAGGTTATAGAAGTATTATCCTGCATCATCTTCTGTGATGTCATTGTTTTGCATTCCCCATTTATGCCCACAGTCCTCCCCAGATTGACTTTTGTATGCAGTATGAGGGAAGGGTCCCATTTGGTACTTTTTCAGTAGCGATATCTAGTTGTTCCAGCCTCATTTTTTAAAAAGATTTTATTTATTTATTTTTAGAGAGGGAAGGGAGGGGTGGAGAGAGAAAGAGAAACATCAATGTGTGGGTGCTGGGGGCCACGGCCTGCAACCCAGGCATGTGCCCTGACTGGGAATAGAACCTGCGATGCTTTGGTTTGCAGCCTGCGCTCAATACACTGAGCTACGCCAGCCAGGGTGACCAGCCTCATTTAAAAAAAAAAATTTACTTATTTATTTCTAGAGAGAGGGGAAGGGAGGGAGAAAGAGAGGGAGAGAAACATCAATGGGCGAGAAAAACTTGGATCAGTTGCCTCTTGCACGCCCCCAACGGGAGACCTGCCTGGCATCCCGGGCATAACGTGCCCTGACTGGGAATCAGATGGGCGACCTGTGGTTTGCAGGATGGCGCCCAGCCCACTGAGCCGCACCAGCCAGGGCCCGGCATCACTCACCTAGAGCGTGCCTCTTCTGCACGGCTGAGCACTTCTCCTCTACGGCACCCAGCCCTCCACATGAGTGTGGTCTGCCCTAGGCTCCTCGTCCATCCGCCCGTCTGTCCTCCAGCATCCTTTCTAATGACTGCAGCTGCTTGAGGAGTCTTGCTAGCAATATAGCCAGTATTGTGTGTGATGAGAATCCCGCACGTGTGATGGTTCTGTTGCCCACCAGCCATTCATCTCAGGGTCTCTACACCATCGGTAACTTTGCCTGAATCAATAATTTCATGAAGAGTTACAGACTCTTGCTGATTATCACCTGCTTCACTAGTCTTTCGAGCCCGGTGAACCCAGAAGCCCTCCAATTTCCGAATAAAAGTGGTGTCCTCTAGTGGGACCCAAGCAGACTGTGTGCATTTGATTTTCAACTTACCGCCGTTACGAACGCCGCTGCAGGTGGGCAGTTGCTGTGTCTGTTTGTGACGCCTTCAGACATGGAATGGCTTCTGTTGTTTCCCTCTGTCTCATCGAGTGGCCTGCTTGGAGCTGACCTCCCCAACACCCTACCAGGTAAGAACTGATGGCTGAAAGCTACCAACTGAAGAGTGGCAGGTGTCAGAACACCGATAGGAGAATGAGAACTTAAACAGCTGGACCAAAGGACTTGGGTGGGTTGTGCAGTGACCACAGATTCCTTTCATTCCAATATCATGTCCTCTTGGCAATGGGATTTTGAGGCTGCTCTCATCTGGAGGGGAAGTCTGTCTCTCCACCCTCTGCATTTAGGTCTGGCCGTGTGACTTGCTTTGATCCACAGAATGTGGCAGAAGTGAGTTGTGGGAATTAGATGTGATGTAAGGAAGCCAGTGTAGCTTCTTGAAAGCCGGGCTGCTGTGTGGAAAACTAGCCAACAGCTAGCACCCATTGCCCAATATGCCACAGAAGCCATTTTACACCTTCCAGCCCAGCCCCTCCCCCAATCCTCCAGGTGCCTGTGGTCTCATCAATTAGCCCAGGTAAGATCAACACAGGAAATGGCCAGCCAACCCCTAGAATCATAAAAATAATAGTCCATTCACTCCGTGGTCAGCAGAATAATGCCCCCACCCAAAGATGTCCACATCCTAATCCCCAGAAGCTGTGAAAATGTGACCTTCTGTGAAAAAAGAGATTTTGCATACGGGATGAACTTAAGGATCTTGAGACGGGAAAATTATCCTGGATTTCCCAGGGCACCTAGGATCATCGCAAGGGCCCATGTAAGAGGGAGGCAGGGTGGTCAGGAGTCAGAGTTGTGATCCAGAGATCAGACCCAGGAATGCAGCTACCCTTAGAAGCCAGAAAAGGCAGGAAATGATTCTCCCTGGGACCTTCTGAAGAAACCAGCCTGCCCGGGTTGGACTTTAGTCAGATGAGACCCACTTCAGACCCCAGAATGGTGCAATAATGTGCTGTTTTAAGCCACTACCTTTGTGAAATTTTGTTACAGCAGCCCCAGGAAACTATTACACATCCCCAGACGTTTTCCCTGTGTCTCTCCAAATCTTTGTATATGCTTACAGATAACCTATACTCACCAGGCAACTGTTTATATACATAACCACATAACATTAGGGATTACTATAAGGGAGGCAAGAACAAAGTTACTTCCCTGTCTGTCATTAACAAGAGGCGTTCAAAGTGGCTACCAGGGCCAACTGCATCAGTTACGTGCTTTCAGCCACAAGCAACAGAAAGCCTGATTTTACTTGCTTAACTTCACAGACGTTTATTAGCTCAGAGAACAAACGGCCCAGGCCGGGGCAGCCTCCAGGCTCAACGCGGCCAGAGCAGCTCAGCAGTGTCATTTCAGAGGTGGATTCTTTCCATTGCCCTGTTTTGCCATCCCAGGGGCTAGTCTACAGAAACTTTTCCTGGAATCCTCCACCATGTAAACTCGTCCTCTCATCTCAGTGGCCAGCGCTGGTCACATGCCCAGGTCCTGGACTGATCAGCCAGCCGGCCAGTCATTCATGCCATGACAGCTGCTGTGACCTTAGATCTTATATTCAACCAGAAGTTATTTTATTTTTAAAAGATTTTGTTTATTTACTTTTAGAGAGGGGGAGGGAGGGAGAACGAGAGGGAGAGAAACATCAGTGTGTGAGAGATACATTGAACATCAATCAGTTGCTTCTCGCACACCCCCAAACTGGGACCTGGCATGCAACCCAGGCATGTGCTCTGGTGGGGAATTGAACCATCAGCCTTTCAGTTCATAGGCTGGTACTCAGTCTATTGAGCCACACCAGCCAGGGCAGAAGTTATTTTAGATACTGTTGATATGACTATTATGATCTGAACTTATATTCCATGTTGACAGATAAAACAAATAAATTACATAAGTTATAATCATGATCTTAAGAAATTTATATTGTTTACCAAATAATGAAAGAAAAGTGTAAAATCATTTCTAAAGAAGGGGTCTGCAAAAAAAAACAAAACAAGGGGTCTGCAAATATTTTCTGTAAAGGGCCACAGAATAAATATTCTTGACTTCGCATGCTATATGGCAACTACTCAAGATTTTTCTGGAAGCCAGGGAGCAGGTAGACAGAAAGTAAATGAATGGGTGTGGCTACATGACAATAAAACTTTACTTATGGCCCTGGCAAGGTGGCTTGGTTGGTTGGGGTGCTGTTCCAGTGTGGCAAGGTTGTGGGTTTGATCCCCAGTCAGGGCACATGCAAGAATCAACCAGTGAATGCATAAATAAGTGGAACAACAAATCGGTGTTTCTCTCTCTCTTTCTCAAATCAATATAAAATTTTTTAAATAAAAGCTGGTGAGCCTGGCTGGTGTAATTACTAAGGACACCTGTTAAAGTGTATCGTTAGAGCTACACTGGAAATAGCAGTATGAACTCACAGAACTTATCAGTTTTACCTGAGCACTGAAGTAGCCTTTAATCAGTTTCCCACCAAAAGTGTGTGTGCAATAATTGGAGAGGAATCCCCAGCATTAAAAACGCAGTATTCAATACTCTTTCCTGCTGCAATGAATGAGGGCTCTTATGGAAGCATAGTAGCTGCTTTTATGTTTCTGGGCAAGAAGGTACAATACGGTCTGGAATATCTTGTCAGCAATTAAGGACGTTTCTCCAAATTCTGGGAGGTGTTAAAGGCACCCAGGAGCCCAGCTGACATTATCTTTCATCAATAAAAGTTACAGGTAGCAAGCCCTGGCTGAGTGGCTCAGCTGATTGGAGCATGGTCCTGCACAACAAAAGGTTGCAGGTTCGATCCCCAGTCAGGGCACATACCTTGGTGGCGGGTCCAATCCCTGGTCAGGGTGAGTAAGGGAGGCAACTGCTCATTGTTTCGTTTTGTTTTCCTTTCTCTCTCTCTCTCTCTCTGCGGCTTTCTCTCTTTAACATCAATAAACATATGCTCAGTTGATAATTAAAAAAAGATGCTGCTCTTTGTAAAACACAAAACAAAACAAACGTAAAAAAACAAATGCACTAGTTGTTTATGCATAATAGGATGATAAATGGTAGTCATTTTTTCCCTATATTTTTCTGGCATTTGCAAGTTCCCACCTTTGTCGTTCATGCATTATATAAGGTGAGGCTGCAAGGTGTTGAGCTAGGAGCGCTGTAGGATCCACAGGGACCTGGCCCAGAGCACGGTCGTGTATATCTGTGGAGTCGTAGATGCACAGAGCATCCAATACAGCAGCAGTCTCCCGCCCAGCCTCAGTTTGCCCCTCTGTACAGCAGAGGTTCCCTCCACTGGGCAGGCAGACCACCCAGGGCTGAGGGCTGGGGCCCAGGTTCCCAGATCTGGGATATGGACTCTGGGGTCCAAGCTCTGGGGTGGGGTCTGGATTTGGGATTCGGGTACCTGGGTCAGAGACCAGGATCTGGGTCCCGAGACTGGGTTGAGTGTCGGGGCTTGGGGTGTGATGCTTGAGATCTGGAGCGAGTGGGCTGAGGCCTGAGGTCTGGGACGTAGGACCTGGGGTGTGGGGACTGGGGTTCAGTCTAGGGTCCGAGGTCTGAGGTCCGGGACCTAGGGTCCAGGATGCGGGATCCAGGGTCTGGAGTCTGGGGCCGGGGATCTGAGGAATGAGGTCTAGAACTCGGCGCCGGGGTCTGAACTGAAAGGTCTAGAGTCCGGGGTGCGAGTCCGAAGCAGGAGATGTAGCGGGCGGGGTCCCTGCCTGAGGTCTGGGATGTGGAGGCCGGGCCTGAGGTGCCGGTTCCGGACAGGACCCCGAAGCTCTTTCTGTGCCTCCCTTTCCCTCCCCCACCTCCCTCCCCACGCCCCTCCCCCACCTCCCTCCCCACGCCCCCTCCTCGGCCCCCGCCCGTCGCCCCTCCCCGCCCCTCCCCCTCCCCGCGCCCGCCCCAGCCAGCCAGGCCGGCCCCGCCCGCCCCGCGGCGCCGCACCGACAAGATGGCGGCGGGTGGGAGCGGCGGCCGCGCGTCGTGCCCGCCGGGTGTCGGTGCGGGCGCGGGGGGCGGCCCGGGTCCCAGCGCCAACGCCGCCCCCGCCCCCGGCAACGCGGCCGCCGCCGCCGCCTCGGCTCCCGCTGCCCCCGGGACGTCCCCTCCGGGCTCGGGGCCGGGCGCGCAGGCCGCGGCGGGCGGGGAGCGGGCGGCCGAGGAGCCGGGGGCGGCGGCGCTGCTGCGCGAGCCCGTGTACAACTGGCAGGCCACCAAGCCCACGGTGCAGGAGCGCTTCGCCTTCCTCTTCAACAACGAGGTGCTGTGCGACGTGCATTTCCTGGTGGGCAAGGGGCTCGGCGCGCAGCGCATCCCCGCGCACAGGTGGGCCGCGCCGCTCCGGGACCCGGATCCCGGACCCCGGGACCCACCATCCCCGACCCGCCACCCCGGACCCCTCCTCCCAGGACCCCGGGACCTGCTATCTCCGAGACCCATCATCCCCGGGACTCCACCATCCCCGCACCCGCCACCCCGGGACCTTCCATTGCCATCTCCAGGACCCCGGACGGTCTGTCCCCAGACCCTGCCATCCCAGGACCTGCCATCCCAGGACCTGCCATCCGCAGGACCCTCCATGACCCCACCAGGGCCCCTAAGTCTCACCACCTGGACCCTAGGACCCTGCCAGATCGCCCTTATCCCACCTGACCCCTCCAGGACCTTCCCTGCCTTCAACCACCTTTTGCAGGCCCCACCTTCACTGGGCCCTGTGACCCTGCCAGGCCCCCACCTAACCCGCAGCCCCCAGACACTAGCCCTTCCCTGTTCCCAGGGTCTCCATCAGAAATTTGTGGCCCTATAACTAACTGCCCCCGACCCTGCCACCCTGGCCAGGATTTCCAGGCCCTGCGACCCGCACCATCTCCTCCACCCTTGGGCCCTGTCATGCTGCCCCAGAGACCTCCTCCACGTTGTGGCCCCCGGAACTCCACCAGACTCCCCCTCATAAACCCAGGACCCCCAGACTCCTAAACTATGTAGCCCCTCCCTGTGACCCCCAGCTCCCTGGCTCCCCCAGTCTC